>MU773943.1:3761-27619 GCA_026770625.1 Nicotiana glauca
TATATATAAATTAGATGTATTGAATAAGAAGACAGTTAATTTATTAGCTACACAAGTTAAGCTTAAATGGTGAGAATTCATCATTGATAGTTGATCTCAAGTTCTTTGGGACTGAGTGCAGGGGCCGAGCTAGAGGCTAGGTTAAGGGTTTGGCCGAACCGAATAGATTTCGCTTGAACAATGTATTTGTGTTAAGAAATTTGTTAATTATATACAAATTTTAAAAATTAGAGCTCTATTATTAACATTTGAAGTTGTTGTTCTAAATGTAAAACCCATAAAGTTGAAATCTTGTCTCCGCCCCTGGACTGAGACATAGTTGTTGTTGTGACTTATTAGTAGCTGGTATAAAATTTATTTTATATAACTTGAGCCAATGCTCCTTGATGTTCAAATGTCACAATTTCCTTCCACAAGCTTTTCACAACAAATATGAATCAACACCAAGGCATGAAAGATACTAGAAATCAAGATATTCACAATTTAAAGACTCACGGTCATGCTAGACACAAACGTATAGATACTCGTCACTATGCCTATACATCATACACGGCTAATACCACATAGCAAATAGGTCTCAACTCCTAATCCCTCAAGCTAAGGTTAGACCAAACACTTACCTCGAACTTCCACGACCAACTAAATCTTCAAAAACCACTTTTCCTTTCGAATTCGGCTCCAAATCAATTGTTTCTATACATACAAGACTTCATAACATCAAATAATGCTAAACAATTCGAATCTAATGCCTAATTATAAATTTCCAATCATTCTTCCCAAAAATTCAAAAATTGACCCCGAGCCCGCTTGGTCAAAACATGAGGTTTGAACTAAAATCAAATCCCCCATTCACCCACGAGCCCAAATATATAATTATTTTCAAAATTCGACACCAAAATGAGGTCTAAATCACCATTAATCAAAAAGCTCTAGTTCTATCCAAATCTCTAATTTTCTACCCTTAATTATATGTTTTAGGCCTAGAAATCTAGTGGGTGTTAATGGAAAATGAAGAAAACAAGTTAAATATTACTTATCCAAGAGGTTTTGGTGAAGAAATGCTTCAAAAATCACATAGGAGCTTTGGTGAAATTTTAAGCAATCCCGAAAGTGTTTTGTTTTTTGCTTTTAAAAATCACTGGGCGAAAATGTGCATCGTGTTCTCGACAGGCCCTTCGCATTCGCGATGGGTCAGGCTACATAAGCCTTCGTGTTCGCGTACCACGTCTCACGTTCGCGAAGTAGGAACAACTCGAGCCTCGCGTTCGTGTTCCAAGGATCGTGTTCGCGTAGGATATTTACCCCACCCCCTGCTCAGGCCTACTTTGGCCTTCGCATTTGCGTGGCCAGGCTCGCGTTCGCGAAGGGATGGCCCCCCACTACCTTGCGTTCGTGACCTGGTCTATACGTTTGTATAGAAGGATTTTCCTTTCGTCAAATTTTATACATCGCGTTCGCGTAGGTACTCCCGCGAACACGAAGAAGGAGGCATCAGAAATACAACAGCTGAGAAATCTGCAATGTTTTCTAAGTCCGAAACCTTCCAAAACACAACTGATATACACTCGAGCCCTCGGGGTTCCTAACCAAATACATGTACTAACTGAAAAACATTATACGAACTTATCTTTGCGATCAAATCGCCAAAATAACCTCAAAAACAATGAATCAAACCTCAAAATCAAGATTTTTTTCTCAAACTTCTTCAAGTATCAAATGTAGCAATTCAAGTCTGAATCACGGCAAACGACTTCCGTTTTTAACCAAATTTTACATGAAGGACTTAAACAATATATAAGACCTATACCGGGCACCAAAACCAAAATACGGGCCCGATACCAACACGTTCTAATCAATTTTCATTTCAAATTTCCTTAAACAATTTCAAAAAATAGTTTTACTTAAAAATTTATTTCTCGGGCTTGGAACCTCAGAATTCAATTCCGGGCATACGCCCAAGTCCCATATTTTCCTACGGAACCTCCGGGACCTTCGGATCACAAGTACGGGCCTGTTTATCAAAAATATTGATTGAAGATAAATTTACTCATTTTATAATCAAAACTTAGCATTTTTCATAGATTTTCATATTTAAGCTTTCCGGCTACGCGCTCGGATTATACATGCAAATCGAGATTTTGATAAATAAGGGTTTTAAGGACTCAAAGATACATAATTCAATTAAAAGTAAGTGATGACCCTTTGGGTCGTCACAATACCACGAGCTTTAAACGATAATGTATCACTAATAATTTCAACACAAATCTTCTTTTAAACAACATATCTAAATCAAAGAAATAGTACCTTGATTGCAAAGAGGATGACTGATTTCGAACAGAAAAATGGAGGGGAAGAAAATGATGGAGCTCAACTACCAGTCCTAGCAAATAATAAGCAGCAAACCGTAAGGATTTTCACCTCTTAAAATTCAGAAGATGAGAGCAAATAAAGAGAAATTTCACTACTATAGAAACCCCTCTTTTATGTTGTTATCCTCTTGTTTTCTCTCTTTATTTTTTTTGAATATTTTTCCTGTGTCGATTCATTACGAATTAAAAACTTTTGTTTCAGCTATTTGGACTGTGAGTTCTCTGTGTGTGTTTTAGATGATGAAAGAATGACTGAATGTGTGTAAGTGTGTGAATTAGATGAGAGAATGAGGAAAATCAGTGAGAGTAGGAATGGAGAAAAGAGGTCGGCGGCTAGGTTCAAAAAATGCGGAAGGGTTCTGATCTGAAAGTATGGGGAAAGGTTTGGGTAGTTTTAGCTAAGAGATGAGGGAAAACGACGTAGTATTAGGGAGATACTACGTCGTTGTGGGTAATGACATGGGGGAGCTGGATCGGGTTGGATTTGTGGGGATTGGGCTGGGCAGTGTGGGGTTTGGGTGATTTGGGACCGCCTAAAATTGCCCCAGTCCGGTCTTCAAGCTTAGAAATGGCCTCTTCTCCCTTCTTTCTTTCTTTTTCTTGATTTTCTTTGAATTTAAATCGTAACCAAATTAATTAAGCACCTAAATTAATTTCTAAATAAAATCTAATTTGGAATTAAACCTAATTATATATTTTTAATCTTTAAACAATTAATTTAAAACTAATAAAAGGAGATTAATATCTTAAGACTAAAAACTAAAAATATAAAATGAGCGTAGTATTTTTGTAATTTTCATTTAATAATGCAACTAATAAACTAAATGAAAGATAAAAAGATATTTTGATAATTTTTTTATGATTTAAAATATTTTCAAATATGCATGAACAACGTGAATACATGCAAAACAACTAAAGGAAAATTCCAAAAACTTTATAAAAGTGATTAAAATTATTTTTGGACTTTTTAGGAGTGATATCCTATGTGGGAAAAAAATTAGGTGCTAACATATACTAAAGACTTGAAACGAGACTTCTGTTTAATGATGAATAATTATTTACCTCTCTACCATAACCTTTATTGGTTAATCATATTAATTTTGCATAATTAACTAATATATTGAAGTAATACTATATATTAGTTAAATATAACAAAACAATAAGTTTATTACATGTTTAGAAATTATAAATTAGTCATGTGTCGATTTCAGGTAAAAAAGTTTTAATCCTTGTACTAATAACTCTTTTGAAATTATCTTTTCTTCAATCTCCATTTCTTTTTCTTTAGTTTTCAACATATTTCCCATTTATATACCCATACATAAGGTTCTTTATATGTGTGTGTATATATATATATATAGAAGGTGTGTCGGTTCCTTACAATGTAACGATTAAGGACATGTATGCTAAGGCTAAGACTCGGGTTAGGATAGTACGAGGTGACTCTGAGCATTTTCTGGTGGTAATGGGGTAACACCAAGGTTCTGTGCTCAGTCCGTTCATATTCGCCCTGGTGATGGACGCGTTAACGCACTGTATACAAGGGGATGTGCCATGGTGCATGCTATTCGCCGATGACATAGTCCTGATTGATGAATCATGAGTTGGTGCTAAGGAGAGGCTAGAGATTTGAAGACAGGCTCTTCAGTCTAAGGGATTCAAGTTGAGCAGGACGAAGACGGAATACCTGGAGTATACGATTAGCGATGAGCCGGGGAAGTGGGCATTGATGTGAGGTTGGAATCACAGTTCATCTCAAGTAGAGGTAGCTTCAAGTAACTTGGTTCAGTTATCCATGGGGGATGGGAGATTGACGAGGATGTCACAAATTGTATTAGGGTAGGATGGATGAAGTGGAGGTTATCATTTGGAGTCCTGTGTGACAAGAGAATATCACCGATACTCAGAAGTAAGTTCTATAAAGCGGTGGTTAGACCGACCCTGATGTATGGGGCCGAGTGTTGGCATGTTAAGAACTCACATATCCAGAAGATGAATGTAGCAGAAATGAGGATATTAAGGTCAATGTGCGGGCACACTAGGATGGATAAGATTAGGAACAATTATATTCGGGAGAAGGTGCATGTGGCTCCCATTGATGATATGATGTGGGAAACGAGGCTCAGATGGTTCGGGCATGTTCAGGAGAAGCCCAGATGATCCAGTACGGAGGTGTGAGTGGCTAGTAGTGGAGGGCGCGAGAAGAGTTAGAGGGTGGCCTAAGAAGTATTGGGGAGAGGTGATCATGTAGGATATGGCGACGCTTCGGATTTCTAAGGGTATGACACTTGATAGGGAGATGTGGAGGTTGAGTATTAGGGTTGTAGGTTAGGAGGTTGAGTCTTGCCTTACATCATATTAATGTGAGACTAGTCTGGTAGGGTTTTTATCTAAGATAGTTAGTGGTAACGTTGTGTCTTACTATTTGCTTCCCAGTGCATGGCCTTTTTACTAGCTATCGCTTTTGCTTTGCATCTTTCTTATGGATTTCATGTTATTTCTATCTTTCCTTTGATTTATGTGGTGATACTAATATTTTCTCCTTTTGTCTTTATTTCATGTTTTTAATATATTTCATTTGATTTCTGTAGTGATACAAATATTGTCTCCTTTTATCTTTTTGTTATCTTGAGCCAGGGGTCTTTCGGAAACAACCTCTCTACTCCCTCGGGGTAGGGGTAAGGCCTGCGTACACACTACCCTCCCTATATCTATATTTCATTAAAAGTACGAACTCCCTTAGCGAAATATAGTTCGCCTATTTTGTCCCCTAAAAATAAATTTTATTGTGACGACCCGGCCAGTCGTCTCATAAGTTACCGCTCCGTTTCCCCCATTTCTGCTTATTTATGCTTCTTTATCCGTGTTTTATGTGATCAAGTTGATTAGTTTGTGTTCTGTATGGATTTGGTAAGAAATGAGACACTTAGTCTCTTTTTAGAAGGGTTAAGTTGGAAAAGTCAACCGGATGTTGACTTATGTGTTAGAGGGCTCGGATGTGAGTTCCGATGGTTCGTTTAGCTTTGGGAGGTGATTTGTGACTTAGGAGCATGATCGAAATGGGTTTTGGAGGTCCGGAGTAGCATTAGGCTTGAATTGGCAAAGTTGATATTTTGGCGATTTCTAGTTGATATGTGAGATTTTGATCCAGGTGTTGGAATGGAATTACGAGAGTTGTTGTAGCTTCGTTATGTCATTTCGGATGTGTGTGCAAAATTTAAGGTCATTCGGACGTGGTTGGGTTGAGTTTTTTTTATCAAAAGCGTGTTTCAGAAGTTTTTAAAAAACTTAGTCTTGAATTCTATGTGAATTGGTGGATTTGGTGTTGTTTGAGGTGTTTTGATGATTAGATCAAGTTTGAATGAGGTTTTAGGATGTGTTGGTACTTTTGGTTGAGGTCCCGGGGGCCTCGGGTGAGTTTCGGATGGTCAATCGGACCATTTTTGAAGTTTAAAAGTTGCACATTTTGGGAGTTTAGGTGTTGGAGAAATTAACCCTTCGCATTCGCGTTTGAGAGCTCGCGTACGTGGAAGGCTAAGAAATTTTGCTTCGCGTTCGCATGGGCCTGCTCGTATTCGCGTATAAGGAGTTGGGGTCCAGTGGAGATGGTTCTTCGCATTCGCACCTAGGGTCTTACATTCGCGTAGGTCTGGGATCTGAGGCATCGCATTCGCGACCAGAGTGTTGCGTTCGCATAGAGTAATTTTGGGGTTTTGAGGATTTGTTCTTCGCGATCATGATGAAGGAAGTCTAGAACTGGGCAGAAAATTTATAAAATATTTCATCCGCGATTTTGAGTCATTTTTCCTCCATAGCTGAGCATTATGGGAGCTTTTTGAAGGTGATTAAAAAGGGATTCAAGGAGAATTGATTGGAGGTAAGATTTTTGAACCTAAAACGTGATTCTATTGTGAAATCTGTCTAGAAGTTCATGGAAACTTGAACAAAAATGGAAGAACTAGGGCTTGGAATTTTGGATTTTCGATTTGGGATTTGAGGGGTCATTTGGACTTGATTATTGGTGTTATTTATATGCATAGACTCGTGGGGTGATAAGGAATCTAATGATGTAAAAATTTCTGAGTTTCGAGAAGTGGGCCTGGGGCTCAGGTTTTGCTAATTTCGGGATTTTTGATATTTTTCAATTGTTTTTGCTTGGACTTTGTTCCCTTAGCATATTGTGACGTATTCATTCTGATTTTAGATAGATTCGACGCACGTGGAGGCCGATTTGAGGGGCAAAGGCGTCACGAGCTAGAGTTTTAGCCGGTTCGAGGTGAGCAATGATTGTAAATGATGTCCTGAGAGTTTGAAACCCCGTATTGCACATCGTAGTGCTATATTGAGGTGAGAAACACGCTTGATGATAAGCGTGGGGTCGTTTACTTTTAGGGATTGTGACTTGGTCCGTCCCGATGGATGATTTTACCGCGTACTTGACTGAAACTTATTTGTTATCATCATGATTTCGTCACTGTATTGACTTATTACTTGAACTCAGTCCTGTTGTTTTTTCAATATTTTACAACTCATCCATTTTTACTCAGTTTCGAGATTTAATTGATATTTCTAAATGATTTTTTCGGATGAGAACTATTATTTTACTAATGCTCGAGGGGCTTGTGATGATTTTCGGACAGAGTGCGGCTGAGGGCCAGATGTGAGGATATACTTAGTGACATGAGGTCGAGGGCCTGAGATACATTTATACGCCACGAGGTGGATTGAGTGATGTCAGGCCGAGAGCTGAGTACTGAGTGCTGATGCCACGAGATGGCTTGATGTAGCTCTTGGGCCGTAAGGGGTCCCTCCAGAGTTTGCACACCCACAGTGAGCACGGGTACCCATTGTGATCTGATAGTGAGTCCGAGGGGCTAATATTGTTCTGGGAGTGAGCCTGAGGGGCTGATATTATTCTGAGAGTGAGTCCGAGGCGCTAATACCGTTCTGAGAGATTGATACTGTGCTTGACGGGCGGATTTCTATTTGTTATTTACCTGCCAAATTACCTGTTTTACTTGTTAGAAATGAATTTTTACTTGATTTCTTCACTGATTTACTGCTTTAAGTAATTTTACTGCTTTGGTATAGAATGCTTTGTGTTTTTACTTGTTTTCTTACTTTCAGCCATTATTTATAATTATTATTCACTGGGTTGGAATACTCACATTACTCCCTGCACCGTATGTGCAGATTCAGACATAGCAGATCTCGCTCTTGAGTGTTGCCTCGTCCTAGCTCAGGCGGATCTTTGAGGAGACTTTAGGTAGCTACTGGCGTTCGCAGTCTGGAGCTCCTTTCTATCTATATCTTTAGTTTCCATGTTAGTATTGAGACTCTGTAGTTATATTTGAGAGATTTGTTATCTTAGACGCTCGTGACTTGTGACACCCCGATTTGGGCTGTGTCGGGATGGTTTCCCCTTATTGTTATCTATGTTTCCGCGAATTTATTACTATTAAATCATACTTTAAACTGTTTTATGATCATTAACTGCTTAAAAGGTGTATTGTATTGGTCCGACTGGCCTTGCTTTCACGAGATGCACCATCACGATCGGGTTTGGGGTTAGGGTCGTGACAAGTTGGTATCAGAGCCTAGGTTACTAGGTCTCATGAGTTATGAGCGGGTTTAGTATAGTCTCACGGATCGGTACAGAGACGTATGTACTTATCCTCGAGAGGCTGCAGAACCTTTTAGGAAACACTTCATATTCTTGAAATTCTTGTCGTGCGAACTTGTTGATCCGAGAACTAAACTTATGTTATTCTATTCTCTCATAGATGGTGAGGAAGCGAGCTACCAGACGAGGTGGACGGCCACCAGTGCCACCCATTGAGGCCACCAAAGGCCGTGGGCGCGGTCGCGGTCGTGGTCGTGGCCGAGGCAAAGAGGCGAGGGAAGTACCTGTTGATCCACTAGTTGCCCCAGGTCCAGATCAGGCTCCAGCAGCACCAGTTCAGGCACCAGCAGTGCCCATCGTGATCCCGGGTCTACATGAGGCCTTGGTACAGATCTTGACAGTTTGCACTGGCCTGGCTCAGGCAGTTTTAGCCACCACAACAACAGCTACTTCACAGGTCGGGGGAGGCAATTAGACCCCCGCTGCTCGCACACCTGAGCAGGTAGTGTAGGGACCGCAGAAACCGGAGGCACCTCCAGCCAGCCGGTTGCAATAGCTCAACAGTTCATGGTGCCAGTATGTCGGATGATGAACAATATTATTTTGAGAGGTTTGGGAGACTCCAGCCTCCGTCATTCAGTGGTGTAAAGGGCGAAGATGCCAGGGTTTTCTAGATAAATGTCAGCGGATGCTCCGTACAGTAGGGATTCTTGAGTCTAGTGGTGTGGCATTTACCACCTTTCAGTTTTCTGGGGCTGCCTTCACTTGGTGGGAGGTGTAGCGGTGTAGGCCAGTTGGTGCAGCGCCCTTACTTGGCAGCGGTTCTCCATTCTCTTCTTGGAGAAGTATGTACCACACTCCCGTAGAGAGGAGCTGCGTAGATAGTTTAAGTGGTTAAGATAGGGGGATATTACTGTGTCACAGTACGAGTTGAGGTTTTCTGAGTTGGCTCATCATGCCGTTTGGATGGTTCCGATTGATCGTGAGAGGATTAGGAGATTTGTTGATGGCCTTAACTACCATATCCACATTCTTATGACTAGATAGAGAGTGTTGGGTGCTACGTTCGAGGAGGTGGTAGATATCGCTCGCAAGATTGAGATGGTTTGCCGTCAGGACCGAGAGGAGATGGAGGCTAATAGGCCTCGAGGATCGGGCAGTTACAGTGGTGCTCCTTCGAGGGGCCAGTTCCAGCATGGTAGAGGTCGTTCTTTTAGGCCTACTCAGTTAGCCCGTCTAGAGTATCACGGGGCATCTTCAGGTCGTGGTTATCATGGGTCCCAGCAGGGCTAGCCTTCACTCAGCGCCCTCCCAGCTCAGAGTTCATCCTGTGCCCCATCAGCTCAGGGTTCTTCCATGCCGAGTGCATCTACTAGTCACTCCGGTGTGAGGGGTTCCCTTCAGTCCCTTTTTCCAGCACCTGGGAGTTGTTTTGAGAGTGGAGATTTTGGGTATATGTTGAGTCATTACCCTCACCGTATTGCTAGCTCACCTCAATAGAGGGGTCAGCCCTCGACTTCTGCTCCAGTTACTTTACCACCCACCCAGCCAGCTAGTGGTGGAGTTCAGGCAGCAAGGAGTCGCCCCAGAGGGAGAGGGTCGAATAGGCGGCGGCCAGGCTTGTTTTTATGCTGTGCCAGGCAGATCCGATGCCATTGCCTTTGATGCTGTCATTTCAGGTATTATTTCAGTCTTCCACAGAGATGCCTCTGTATTATTTGATCTCGATTCCACCTTTTCTTACGTGTCTTCGTACTTTGCTCATTATTTGGGTATGCCCCAGGAGTTTCTTTCTTTACTTGTTCATGTATCTACCCTAGTGGGCGATACTGTTGTTGTAGACCGTGTGTACCAGTCATGTGCGGTGATTATTAGGGGTCTGGAGACCCGAGTTGATCTTTTGTTACTGAGTATGGTGGATTTCGATGTCATTTTGGGCATGAAATGGTTATCTCCGTGTCGTGCTATTCTAGACTGTCATGCTAAGACAGTCACTTTGGCTATGCCGGGTGTGCTGTAGATCGAGTGGCGTGGTGTGACTGACTATGTTCCGAGTACAGTGATTTCTTTCTTGAAAGCCCAGCGTATGGTTGGGAAGGGTTGTCTTTCGTATCTTGCCTTTGTGAGGGATGTTGGAGCTGAGGCTCCCAGTATTGATTTTGTCCCAATTGTTAGGGACTTTCTTGATATATTTCTTGCAAACCTGCCGGGCATGCCGCCGGACAGGGATATTGATTTTAGTATTGACCTGGTGCCGGGCACTCAGCCCATTTCTATTTCGCCATATCGTATGGCACCAACAGAGTTGAAGGAGTTAAAGGAGTAGCTTCAGGAACTCCTAGATAGGGGGTTCATCCAGCCTAGCGTGTCACCTTAGGGTGTGCCAGTTCTGTTTGTGAAGAAGAAGGATGACACTATGAGAATATGCATCGATTATAGACAATTGAACAAGGCAACAATTAAGAACAAGTATCCTCTGCCTCACATTGATGATTTATTCGACCAGCTTCAGGGAGCGAGGGTGTTCTCCAAGATTGATCTCCGTTCGGGTTATCACTAGTTGAAGATCAGGGATTCAAATATTCTCAAGACAGCCTTCAGGACCAGATATGGTCATTATGAGTTCTTGGTTATGTCTTTTGGGTTGACCAATGCCCCAGCAGCGTTCATGCATCTGATGAACAGCGTGTTCCGGCCTTATCTTGATTCATTTGTTATAGTCTTCATTGATGATATTCTGGTATATTCGCATAGTCAGGAGGAGCACGCAGAGCATTTGAGGCTTGTGTTGCAGCGACTGAGGGAGGAGAAGCTTTATGCAAAGTTCTCCAAGTGTGAGTTTTGGCTCAGCTCAATGGCATTCTTGGGACACGTGTTGTCTAACGAGGGGATTCAGGTTGATCCAAAGAAGATATAGGCAGTGCAGAGTTGGCCCAGACCGTCCTCAGCTATGGAGATTCATAGTTTTCTTGGTTTGGAAGGCTATTATCGTCGGTTTGTTCAGGGATTCTCATCTATCGCATTGCCCTTGACCAACTTGACTCAGAAGGGTGCTTCATTTGTATGGTCGGACGAGTGTGAGGAGAGCTTTCAGAAGCTCAAGACAGCTTTGACCACAGCTCCAATATTGGTTTTGTCATCAGCTTTAGGTTCAAATACCGTGTATTGTGATGCATCAAGAGTCGGGATTGGTTGTGTGTTGATGCAGGGGGTAGAGTTATTGCTTATGCTTCTCATCAGTTGAAGCCCCACCAGAAGAACTACCCCATTCATGATTTGGAGTTGGCTGCCATAGTTCACGCATTAAAGGTTTGGAGGCATTACTTGTATGACGTATCTTGTGAGGTATTCACTAATCATCGCAGTCTTCAGCATTTGTTCAAGCAAAACGATCTTAACTTGAGACAGCAGAGATGGTTGGAGTTGCTTAAGGATTTTGATATCACTATATTGTATTATCTGGGAAAGGCCAACGTGGTGGTCGATGCTTTGAGCTGAAAGGCAATGAGTATGGGGAGTTTGGCATATATTCCAGTTGGGGAAAGACCTCTTACGGTTGATGTTCAGGCTTTGGCCAATCAGTTCGTGAGGTTGGACATTTCTGAGCTCAGTCGGGTATTGGCTTGTGTAGTATCCCGGTCTTCTTCATATGATTGTATCAGAGAGCGCCAGTATGATGATCCGCATTTGCTTGTCTTTAGGGACAAAGTCCAGCATGATGATGCTAAAGATGTGACCATTGGTGATGATGGAGTGTTGAGGATGCAGGGCCGGATTTGCGTGCCCAATGTGGATGGGCTTCAGGAGTTGATATTGGAGGAGGCCCATAGCTCGCGGTATTCTATTCATCCGGGTGCCGCGAAGATGTATCAGGATCTTAGACAGCATTACTGGTGGCGGAGAATGAAGAAAGATATTATGGGGTTTGTAGCTTGATGTCTCAATTGTCAGCAGGTGAAATATGAGCATCAGAGATCGGGTGGCTTGCTTCAGCAGATGGTTATTCCTGAGTGGAAATGGGAAAGGATCACTATGTATTTTGTTACAGGACTCCCACGGACTTTGAAGAAGTTCGATGCTATTTGGGTGATTGTAGATAGGCTGACCAAGTCCGCGCACTTTATTCCTATTTGTACTACTTATTCTTCAGAGTGGCTGGCAGAGATATATATTCGGGAGATTGTTCGGTTGCATGGTGTCCCAGTTTCCATCATATCAGATCGGGGCACTCAGTTTACTTACCAATTTTGGAAGTCTGTTCAGCGAGAGTTGGGTACTCAGGTGTAGTTGAGCACAACCTTTCACCCTCAGACGGACGGACAGTCTGAGCGCACCATTCAAATATTGGAGGATATGCTACGCGTTTGTGTTATTGATTTCGGAGGGTCATAGGATCAGTTTCTACCGCTTGCAGAGTTTGCCTATAACAACAGCTACCAGTCGAGTATTCAGATGGCTCCATATGAGGCTTTGTACGGGAGGCTGTGTAGATCTCCAGTTGGTTGGTTCGAGCCCGGTGAGACTAGTCTATTGGGGACAGATCTGGTTCAGGATGCTTTAGATAAAGTGAAGGTAATTCAGGAGAGACTTCGTACAGCGGAGTTGAGGCAAAAGAGTTATGCGGACCAGAAGGTTCGAGATGTGTCCTACATGGTTAGTGAGAAGGTCCTATTGAAGGTTTCGCCCATGAAGGGCTTTTGAGGTACTTCAAAGGATTGGGGAGGTGGCTTATGAGCTTGCCCTACCACCCAACTTGTCGAGTGTGCATCCGATTTTCCATGTTTCTATGCTCCGGAAGTATATTGGAGACCCGTCCCATGTTCTGGATTTCAGTACGGTTCAGTTGGAGGGTGATTTGACTTATGATGTAGAGCCAGCAGCCATTTTGGAGCATCAGGTTCGGAAGTTGAGGTCAAAGGATGTAGATTCAGTAAAGATGCAGTGGAGAGGTCGGCCCGTGGAGGAGGCTATCTGGGAGACCGAGCAGGAGATGTGGAACAGATATCCTTACCTATTTGAGGCTTCAGGTATGTTTCTTGACTCGTTCGAGGACGAACGTTTGTTTAAGTTGGGGAGGATGTGATGACCCGGCTAGTCGTCTCATGAGTTACCTCTCAGTTTCCTCCATTTCTGCTTCTTTATGCTTCGTTATTCGTGTTTTATGTGATAAAGTTGATTAGTTTGCGTTCTATGTGGATTTGGTAAAAAATGAGACACTTGGTCTCTTTTAAGAAGGGTTAAGTTGGAAAAGTCAACCGGATATTGACTTATGTGTTAGAGGGCTTAGATTTGAGTTTCGATGGTTCGGTTAGCTTCAGGAGGTGATTTTTCACTTAGGAGCATGATTGAAATGGGTTTTGGAGGTCCGAAGTAGAATTAGGCTTGAACTGGCGAAGTTGATATTTTGGCGATTTTCGGTTGATAGGTGAGATTTTGATCCGGTTGTCAGAATGGAATTTCGAGAGTTGTTGTAGCTTCGTTATGTCATTTGGGAAGTTTGTGCAAAATTTCAGGTCATTCGGACGTGGTTGGGTTGGATTTTTGTTCAAAAGCGTGTTTCGGAAGTTTTTAGAAAACTTAGGCTTGAATTCAATGTGAATTGGTGGATTTGCTGTTGTTTGAGGTGTTTAGAAGATTGTAGCAAGTTTGAATGAGGTTTTAGGATGTGTTGGTACTTTTGATTGAAGTCCCGGGGGCCTCGGGTGAGTTTCGGATGGTCAATCGGACCATTTTTGAAGTTTAAAAGTTGCATATTTTCGGAGTTCAGGTGTTGCAGAAATTAACCCTTCGCGTTCGCGTAGGGTGCGTCGCGATCGCTTAGAAGGAATTTGGAAAGAAGTAATTTAAGCCTTCACTTTCGTGTTTGAGAGCTCGCGTTCGCGGAAGGCTAAGAAATTGTGCTTTACGTTTGCATAGGCCTGCTCGCATTCGCGTATAAGGAGTCGGGGTCCAGTGGAGATGGTTCTTCGCGTTCGTACCTAGGGTCTCGCGTTCGCGTAGGTCTGGGATCTGAGGCATCGCGTTCGCATTCGCATAGAGTAATTTTGGGGTCTTGAGGATTTGTTCTTCGCAATCGCGAGGCTTGTGCCGCGATCGCGATGAAGGAAGTTCAGAACTGGGCAAAAAGTTTATAAAATATTTCATCCGCGATTTTGAGTCATTTTTCCTCCATAGCTGAGCATTTTGAGAGCTGTTTGAAGGTGATTAAAGAGGGATTCAAGGAGAATTTATTGGAGGTAAGATTTTTGAACCTAAAACGTTATTCTATTGTGAAATGTATCTAGAAATTCATGGAAACTTGAACAAAAATGGAAGAACTAGGGCTTGGAATTTTGGATTTTCGATTTGCGATTTGAGGGGTCATTTATACTCCGATTTTGGTGTTCTTTATATGCATAGACTCGTGGTGTGATAAGGAATCTAATGATGTAAAAAATTTTAAGTTTCGAGAAGTGGGCTCGGGGATTGGGTTTTGCTAATTTTGGGATTTTTGATATTTTTCTATTATTTTCGCTTGGGCTTTGTTCCCTTAGTATATTGTGACGTATTCGTTCTGATTTTGGATAGATTCGACGCGCGTGGAGGCCGATTTGAGGGGCAAAGGCATCGCGAGCTAGAGTTTTAGCCGGTTCGAGGTGAGTAATGACTGTAAATGATGTCTTGAGGGTTTGTAACCTCGGATTGCACATCGTAGTGCTTTATTGAGAGTGAGCCCGAGGGGCTGATATTTTTTTGAGAGTGAACCCGAGGGGCTGATACTGTTCTGAGAGATTGATACTGTGCCCGAGGGGCAGATTTTTATTTGTTATTTACCTGGCAAATTACCTGTTTTACTTGTTAAAAATGAATTATTACTTGATTTCTTCACTGATTTACCGCTTTAAGTGATTTTACTGCTTTGGTATAGAATGCTTTGTGCTTTTACGTGTTTTCTTGCTTTCAACCATTATTTATAATTATTACTCACTGGATCGGAGTACTCACATTACTCCCTGCACCATGTGTGTAGATTCAGACATAGCAGATTCCGCTCCCAAGTGTTGACTCGTCCCAGCTCAGGCGGATCTTTGAGGAGACATTAGGTAGCTGCTGGCGTTCGCAGTCTGGAGCTCCTCTCTATCTATATCTTTACTTTCCATTTTAGTATTGAGACTCTTTAGTTATATTTGAGAGATTTGTTATCTTAGACGCTCGTGACTTGTGACACCCCGATTTAGGCTGTGTCGGGATGGTTTTCCCTTATTGTTATCTATGTTTCCGCGAATTTATTACTATTAAAGCATACCTTAAACTGTTTTATGATCATTAACTGCTTAAAAAGGTGTATTGTATTGGTTCGGCTGGCCTTGTCTTCACGAGAGGCGCAATATCGACCGGGTTCAGGGTTAAGGTTGTGACATTTATATTAGACAACATTGTCATTTTAAGTTTTCTCCTTAATATTTAGGAGTTTTAAATAAACTTAATTAGTACACTAATTCTTTCATTATTCGAAGTATGTACAAATTCTTAATATTAAATATCTTATATTAATCCTTCCTTGTTTATATAAAGTAACATTAATAAAGAAAACAACGTTTGAAAAATTGTTAAAGTAGCACACTTTTGTCAGTACTCCTTTTCTTTTCCCCCAACTAGGGATTCCTTTTAAGTTTAATAGTCTTTGATTTTTCTTAAAATATCTATACTATATTATAACCACGAAATCTCTCAACGAAATATCGTTCGTCTTTTTTTACTCTTTAAAAAAAATTCATATAGGAAAAAATATCAATTTAATTTTCTTAAGATTTCAAAATAGTTATTTAATTATTTTTCTAATATTTAAGACTTCAGAATTAAATTTTTTTTTAAAGATTTTTTCTCATATAAATTTTTCTTATTTGTACTATCTAGCATAATTATAATTTGTTCTATTATTGTTATTTGACCCTTTTAAGTATTATTTAAATATATCCTACTTATTCTTGAAGTTACAAAAGCGTACAGATTCTAGATGAACACGAATACATTGAATCGGTCACATCATCCTTATTCTCAATTTTTGAAGTTAGCAATACAAAAACTTCCATAAACTTTTTGTATATCATTCTGGTATATATATTTATTTTTTGTGTGTAATGACAATTGTTGAAAGAGAGGAGGATTCTAATTTTTTTTTTTGCTACTTTTAAGAAAAATAATTTTGGTTATTAAATACCAATTGTTTTTGGGATTCTATTGCCAAACCTAACGTGAGACCAAAATATTGACAATTCTCTTTATGTGTTGTCATACCATGTCATTTTTTTCTTAATTATTTAGTAGTACACTCAAATGTCGGCCTTGGGTGACATGGTAGTTGGTAGGGGTGTTCATAAAAATCCAAAAATCCGAACCAAACCGAAAATCTAACCAAATCGACAAAAAAAAATCGATACTTTTTTGTTTGGTTTGGTTTTGGTTTTAAAATTTAAAAACTAATCAAATTTGATTTGATTTTAATTTTAATTAAAAAAATAAACCAAACCGAATAGAGAAGTAGCTATTTTAAATTTTTATATATATATATATACACACTTTTATACAAAGTTCTAAATTTTATATAGTAAATATTAATCGTTTGCACTTTTAGTACAGTTCTTTACCTTTACATTCTAGTTTAATCGGCAGTTTTCTTTTGTTAAGTGTAAGAATCTATTTCATGTTAAAAATGATATATTTTTAATTGAGTCCTTAAACTATTCATCACTATTTGATTCAATTATCATCAATATATCTTGGTAAATAATAGATTTCTCAAAGAAAAATTGATTTGATAGTATTACGTTGAAAATGTGGTCGTCAAAACGTGTGTTTTGTAGTGTATGTCTTATATTTAAGAAAACCGACAAATAACAAAAAAAAACCAAAAACCGACATAAACCGAATCGAGAAAAAACTGACTTAATTGGTTTGGTTTGGTTCTAATATTTGAAAATTTGACTTACTTAGTTTTGTTTCTTTTTAGGGAAAAACATATCCAAACCGAACCATGAACACCCTAGTAATTGGCTACTCCTAATAGTTGTCTATTACTTACTCCCTCTGGTCCATTTTAATTAATTTTTGATTGTTTTTACACATATTAAAGAATCCATATTTTAGCATTAATTAACAATAAAATTGATCATGTTAACCTTAATTTATATGTTGAAAATATAACAAGCACTCTTAGGCTCTTTACTCCAAAAGCAATTTAAAAAAAAAAAAAAAATCCTTCTTGACATATGAAAAAATTAAATATCGTGGACCAGCAAAAAAAAGTCAAAAAATTAATTAAAGTAGACCACATGGAGTAATTGTTCAACTTAAAGGCATGAGTATAATTTGATGATTGTTTATACGTCTCATCGCTTTGTAGAAACAATATATTAATAGTTGGCGTTTATACTGTATAGGCATAAAACTTTTGATTAATAAAAAAGATGACAAGTTAAATAATTTGTAGATACTTCAGCAATAAATAAGTTACATGGTCAAACAATCCTCAAAATTGAACTATATTTGTCCGACATATATTTTTTCACGTGGACAACTATATATTATATTTTTAGGAGGAATATTGATGCCTAACAATAAGAATTTTGGTCATGATAGTTTAGTTGAAGTAATACATACACCAAGAACATTCTTTATAAAGAGGATACAACAATATTATATCATACTATCTCATACGATACTACATCCATCATTGCAAATGCTATACCACTACTAAAAAATCAGGTTTTAGCGACAGATAAAATTTATAGCTAAATAGAAAAATTCGTTGCTAATCTCATTTAGCGATGGATTAGAGACAAATTATTAAACAATTTTGCTAGCTATGAGCAATTTAGTGATAGATTAGCAACGAAGTTCGTAGTTAATTTCGTTTTTTTTAGTGATAACTAGCTTAACTAATTTAATTATTCGTGTTTGCAGGTTCAATGTCCAACAATTTCGAGCCCACCTATTACATTAATGTAATTACACTCATTTTTCATTTAAATGCATATTATATCGATTAGGACGTCAATTGTTATTAGACATTATTTATTTTTGTTATATGCATTTTTATTAATGGACAAGTTTACACGTGCAACGCACGTACCCTAAAACTAATAGAAGAAAAAGGCAAAGAAAATTATAAAAGCAAGAAGAAAGAAAAGCGATATAAGTTTCGTTTCAATGGTTCTACTTCTGCCTATCTTCATTACATAGAAATAAATAAACTTTAGAAATTAGGGGAGAAATTCTACACTTTCTCTCGAGTTAAATTAGCAATTCCTTACATATAAGGTTGTTATCTTGTAACGACCTGGCCGGTCATTTTAAGAATTAATTCTCTAATCCCTTATTAACTGATTTCACCGTGTTTGTTTCTGCTATTTTGAATTGTCGGGATGGTTGGTTTTGAGTTTCAGAGAGTTTTGAGACACTTAGTCCCTAAATGAGAGTTTAAGTTTTAGAAATTGGACCGTAGTCGGAGCAGTATGAAGATGGCCTCGGAATAAAATTTTGTTGGTTCCGTTAGCTCCGTTGAGTGATTCCGGGCTTAGAGGCATATTCGGATTTTGTTTTGCAGGTTCGTAGCTTATTTAGGCTTGAAATGCCGAAAGTTGAATTTTTGAAAGTTTTCGGTTCGATAGTAAGATTTTGATCTAAGGGTCGAAATGGGATTCCGGAAGTTGGAGTAGCCCCGTAGTGTTGAATGTGACGTGTGTGCAAAAATTTCAGGTCATTCGGACGAGGGTTGACAGGCTTTTTGATCGAAAGCGTAAATTGGGAGTTTTGGAGTTCTTAGGCTTGAATCCATGGTTAATTCGATGTTTCGATATTGTTTTAGGTGATTTAAGGATTGGTATAAGTTTGGATAGTGGTATATGACTTGTTCGTGCTTTTGGTTGAGGTCCCGGGGGGCTCGAGATGATTTCGGATGGTTAACGAAAAGTTTGGAGTTAAGAGTTAGCTTTAATCTGTTGTCATAATCGCATCTGCGGTTGAGATAGCGCAGCTGTGACTCCTGCAGATGTGGAATCAAGCCGCAAAAGCAGCTAGATGAGGAAAGGCCAGGAACCGCAGAAGCGGAAAGTGCACTGCACCTGCGGGACCGCAAATACGGATTCTGGGTCGCAGGTGCGGTGAAGAGGTTTTAAGTGGAAATCGTAGGAGCAGTACCCTTGACCACAGAAGTGGTACTACAGATGCGGAAGGTGGACCGCAGATGCGTATTTGCTGGGCAGAAAAATCAGAACTTCAAGGGTTTAGTTTCAAAAAGTTATAAATTGGTCTGGACCTCGGGAGAGGGCAATTTTGGGAGGATTTAGAAGAGAAAATCAGTGGGTAACGATTCCTAATCCATTTCTAGTTGTATTCCTATAATCTAATCTTAGTTTTGTCATTTAATTTCGGATTGAAGATGAAAATTTGGGAAAATTTTGAAGAAAGTTCCTAGACCTAGATTTCGAGTTTTGATTGGGAATTTGACATTGGATTTGAATAATTTTGGTATGCATTAACTAGTGAGAGTGTGAGAATTCTGAAAATATAAATTTTACCGATCCCGAGACGTGGGCCCAAGGGGCATTTTGGTCATTTTATCTAATTTCGCGTATTAGCTTAGAATTTATTTGCAGAATCAGTTACTTGAAGTGTTATTTACATTATGCAATCAAATTGAATAGATTTGGGTCATTTAAAGTCAAATACTCGTGACAAGAACGTGGTTTCAGGTTGATTTTGAGCCGGTTCGAGGTAAGTAGCTTGCGTAATCTTGTGTGTGGGAAACTTCTCTTAGGATTTGGTATTATTGATAATTAAAATGCCTTGCACGTGAGGTGACCAGTGCTTACTTGTGCTAATTATTGAAAATCCGATTTTCATTAAGTAATTACAATTATGTTTCTTTTTTCTATTTATACTACTTGCAATTAAGCATGTTGTTAGCTTAGGGAAGCATATCTAATGACTTAATTTCTTTAATTGCTCAAACTATCTTATTTGGATTACGTGGAGCATGTTAGGCTAGAAATCCCTATTTTACCTTGATATGGAATTTGAATTGAACTGTGTATTTTTCTTGTTTTTGCTGTGTATTTACTTTGGGACGGTATCCCAGGAGATCTCCCTGCGTATTTACTTTGGGACTACGAAACAGTACTCCGGGAGATCCCCCTGCACATTTACATTGGAACTACGGGGCTGCACCCGGTAGATTTCCCCTATACTGAGTATTTACATTTGGGACTACGGATCTGTATTCCGGGAGATCCCCTCGCATTATGAGTTGGACTACCGGATGGTATCCAGGGAGATCCACTAGATATTTATATTTGGAACTATAGGACGGTATCCTGGGAGATTCCCGGTTGTTATCTTTGTGTTGTGCTGTATCTCTTTCTGTGTTAACTTTGTCTCTATAGTAGTTGTTGTTGCTTTTCTATCCTGTGTTACTTATTTATATTGTTTTATTCTAAATTGTTAAACCTTATATTTTATTTAACCTTAGTAGGGCCCTGACCTTCCTCGTCACTACTTGACCGAGGTTAGGCTTGGCACTTACTGAGTATCGCTGTGGTGTACTCATGCCCTTTCTGTGCATAGTTTTCATGTGCAGATCCAGGTACTTTGACTCAGTCCTATCACCCTTGAGGCGAGGCGACTTTTTCAGAGACTTCGAGGTATATCTGCCACGTTCACAGACCGAGGAGTCAATTTCTATTCTCTCTTTAAGTATTAGCCCTTCTATATTTTCCTTTGTTAGACATTCTGGAGTTAGATACTTGTAGACATCCAAAAACTTATGATTTCATGAGATTCCGGGTTTTGGGAAGTGTTGTTAGTTTCGAGAGTTTGTATTATATATGCCGAGCGACATCTAAAACACTGTATCATTCTGTTATTTTTATTATTATTTCTTCCACAAATTATTTATTTCCACATTTGTTAAGCTTACCTAGTCGTAGAGACTAGGTGTTATCACGATAGTTCACGGAGGTTGAACCGGGGCTATGAAAAGTTGGTATCAGAGCTCTAGGTATATAGGAGTCATGAATCACAAGGCAGTTTATTAGAGTCTTGCGAATCGGTACGGAGAGGCTATGTAATTCTTACGAAAAAGTCCACTTCATTTTATTTCCTTGTCGTGCAAGATTTTAACATCACAATTCTAAATTTCTTTCTTCTATTATTTCACAGATGGTGAGGACATGTGCTACTCGAGATGATCAGGCACCCGCGCCCCCTATTGCAGCCGTCAGAGGCTGGGGCCGGGGTAGAGGCCGAGGACGCGCACGTGGTGCAGCCAGAGCACCCGTGCAAGCTGTCGCCGAGGTACCACCAGCAGTTCCAGCCGGAGTCTAGGAACCAGATACGCCTACTGCTATTACTACTCCACCTTTCCAGGAGACTCTTGCGTAGTTCATGAGCATGTACACCACTCTGGCTCAGGCACGGTTGCTTCCCCTTGCTGCAGCCACATCTCAAGCCAGGGGAGGAGCACAGACTCCCGCCGCCCGCATCCTGAGCAGCGAGCGCATTTTGATCAGGTCCCAGAGATTATTCCTGTACAGCCTCCAGTTCCAGGTCAGCTTGAGGACAGGGCAGCAACTTCAGAGGATGAGCAGCGGAGGCTTGAGAGGTTCAAGAAGTATGATCCTCCTGTATTCATTAGGTCAACATCAGATGATGCCTTAGGATTTCTGGAGGAGTGTCACCATATCCTCTGCACTATGGTATATCAGGACCGAGTGGGGTTTCTTTCACCGCCTTCCAACTTTGAGGAGCCACCTATGAGTGGTGGCGTACCTATGAGTTAGACATTCCGGATGAGTCAGCTTCATTGTCTTGGACTTAATTTTCTGATATGTTCCTGAGAGAGTTTGTTCCTCAAAGCCTCAAAGACACATGGCATGCAGAGTTTGAGCATGTGCGCCAGGGCACTATGATTGTCTCGGAGTATGTCGTCCGTTACACTAGCTTGTCTAGACATGCCCCAACCTTGGTTTCTACTGTTCGCGAGAGGGTTCGACGATTTATTGATGGGTTTATTCCCAGCATCAGGTCTAACATGGCTCGTGAGTTGGAGATAAATATTTCTTATTAGCAGTTGGTGAGCATTACTAGGAGGATTGAGGTTATGAATTCTAGGGAGAGAGAGGAGAGGGAGGCCAAGAGGTCTCGAGAGTCGGGCCATTATTCTTGTGCTCGTGCCCCAACTGCAGGTCGTCATGGTAGGGGTTATATGAGTCGCCCATTCATTCAGCTCTTCCAATAGCCAGTGGTATTCCAGCTCCTCCTAAGCCTCAGGAGCCTTATTATACACCTCCAGTATCTAGTGCGCTTCCTATGCAGGGTGCTTTTAGTGGTCAGTCCATCAGACCTGGCCCGAGCCAGTCACAGCTGCCACATCCTCCCAGAGCTTGTTTTGAGTATGGTGACACACACCATATGGTGATGGATTGCCTTAAACTTAGGAGGGGTTCACTTCCACAAACTTCTTAGCCAGCTAGAGGTGGAGGTTCCCCTAGAGGGGGAGGCCAGGCCAGATATTATGCCCTTCATACCCATACCGAAGTTGCTACTTCAGATTGTGTCATCACAGGTGTCACACCTCCTTTTTTCAAACTTTTATCCGGCTTTTACTACACCCCGGGAAGGGATATAATAAAGAAAGGAGTTTTTTCCAATTTAATGACAATCGAAACGAGATTCGTTTTTATTTAAAAATCAGAGTCGCCACTTGGAAGATTTATGGTGTCCCAAGTCACCGGTTTTAATCCCGAATCGAGAAAAGGTTTGACTCTGTTTAACAGTCGCGAAACCAGAAATCCGGGTAAGGAATTCTGTTAACCCGAGAGAAGGTGTTAGGTATTTCCGAGTTCCGTGGTTCTAGCACGGTCGCTCAACTGTCGTATTTGGCTAAAGTATTTGATTTTAATACATGTTATCTTATTTGTACAATTTTAGAATTATTTATCGCTTTTGTCGAATTATTTTTATTTAAGAAAGTGAACGTCGTTTAAGAATATGTTTTCAGATCATGTCACATGAAATGCACCCGGATCCTTGACACTTTCTTATTCAACGTTTTTGGATTTGGATTTGGGTTGTATGAAATACACACCCATATTAGGAAAGTAATATTATTAAAAATCGCTCCTAAAGCGGCTAACATGTTGTTATCTTTTGGGAAGGCCGTGAAATTCTCTAAACGGCCTATCCCGAGTCCTAAGTATTTTAGTAAGTAATAAACGAGGGCCCCGCAATTATGTATTTTATTTGGCGAGGCTCGTCTCATTTTATTTATTAAGGTCAAACTAAAGTAACTAAGTTTTCTATATTTGTTTTGTCTCTCAAGGTCAATTAATTCATAAAATATAAATTCGAGTCTCGAATTCAAGTCCGGATTCAAACAAAAGGATAAAACCTTTTAGTTTGAACCCGCTACCTAATTCAAAACTCGATTTTATATTTATGGTTTAATTTCCTTGTTCCTATTGAATTTATCATTGTATTGAAAGCAAACCACAAGAACATTTGGGTTCAATCAATTATAAAAATAATCAAACTCAAATCACTGCCCAGGCCCAAAGATATTACTACATCAGAGGGAAGGAGCCCAAAATGGAAAAATACAGTAAGATATGTCTTATATCCAATTGGGCCTCTTAGTAGTTCAACTAGGCTCGATAGATGTAATTATTTTTACAAATCTGCATGCTTAATTTAAAATTAAATTGTTCATGGAGACTAAACATGATATCAAATATTTCTGATCACATGATGATTTTAAAAAGTCACGAATTAATGTCAAACTATCCGGTGATTAGGCTAAATTGTCTAGGAAAAGAAAATAAGAGAGATTC
>MU773953.1:2550-26256 GCA_026770625.1 Nicotiana glauca
CAATCCTAAAAACACGTACTTTAACACAAAAATCACCAAATTACCACGGATTCAAGCCTAATTTTCCTTAAAACTTCTGAATCTCCCATCCAATCAAAAACCCGACCAAACAACGTCCGAATGACCTGAAAATTTGCAGACATATCCAAAATTACCTAACGAAGATACTGCAACTATCAGAATTCCATTCCGACTCCCGGATCAAAATCTCACCTATCAACCGGATTCCACCAAAATTCCAACATCGCCAATTCGAGCCTATTTCTACACCGGACCTCCAAATTCAATTCCGATCGCTCCCCTAAGTCATAAATTACCTCCCGAAGCTAACCGAACCACCAAAATTCACATCCGAGCCCTCTAACCACATAGTCAACTTTCGGTTGGCTTTTCTAAAACAAACTCCTTTCTAAAAGGCTATATGCCTTATTTCCAACCAGAATCAGTCCAAATTAACCCGATAGACTCTAATACTGATATAGAAATGAAACAACACACTAAGGGGGAAACGGGGCGGTAACTCACGAGACGACGGGTCGGGTTGTCACAGGTGTTGAAAGAAAGAAAACAACAAATTTTAATAAAAGGAGTTGTATCCCCAGTGGACAGAACAAAAGGGACAAAACTGGTGTTCAGAAAGAGCAAAAGCCAGTGTCATTCCCCAGCAGGTTCCAGAAGAATGAAGCACCAATTTTGAAGGAATAAAATTCCCCCAGCAGTGCTATCCTCAACAACATTATCCTTACTTGATAACATTTTTATCCCCAGCAGTGTTGAGAGGAAATAAAAGTTGAAGAAAGTAGTTTTGAAAAAAAAAAAAAGAAGAAGAAGGGGAAGAAAAGAGATTCCCCTAGCAGTATTATCCCCAGCAGGTAAGTAAAGAATTCCCCAACAGAGTTTTTCCCAACAATTAAGAGGGAATACAACACAAGTTTTTGAGGCAAAGAAGGACAACAGTAATAGAATGCAGATAAGATAAGTTGTTGAAATCGGGAGCCCGCCCATAGAACGGAGGCGTTATCTTTTAAGTTGTTGTAGTCGGGAGCCCGCCCGTAGAACGGAGGCGTTACCTTTTTATTTTGTTGAAGTCAGGTACTCGTTTGAGGGAGAAGGAAGATAACACAAGTTGGAAGGAGGAAAGCATCCCCAGCAAGGATGTCATAACCGACCACCATTTTTTAAAACTGACAAAATTTTTCTTTGTATGTAAGAGGAACAAAATAGTGAATTATTTCTCCTAAGATGAAAACATCTTAGTCTGATGAATTGTTTCTCCTAAGATGAAAAAATCTTAGTCTGATGAATTGTTTCTCCTAAGATGAAAAAATCTTAGTCTGATGAATTGTTTCTCCTAAGATGAAAAATCTTTGTCTGATGAATTGTTTCTCCTAAGATGAAAAAATCTTAGTCAGATGATTTGTTTCTCCTAAGATGATAAACATCTTAGTCTGATGAATTTTTTTCAAGTTAATAAGAAGTCAGTTAGAAAGACTTAGAAAGATAACAACAAAGAAGTAAAGGCAACGGCCGGAAAGACCCAGACATATAACAAAAAGGGAAGGCAAGAATTGAAAAATTAAAAGCAATAGTTGGATAGTTTTAGATAAAACAACAAGAAGAAGGAAGCAACAATTGGAATGTTTCAAGTAACAACAAAAATGGACCTAGTCTGATGAATTATCTCCTAGCGTCAAAATCTTAGTCTGATGAATCTTTCTCCTAAGATATCAAAATCTCAGTCTGATGAATCTTTCTCCTGAGATCACATAAATGTAGACCTAGTCTGATGAATTATCTCCTAGCGTCAAAATCTTAGTCAGATGATTTTTTCTCCTAAGATGGTAATCATTCAGTCTTTAAATTTCAAATTTCGAAGTCGGGAGCCCGCCCGTATAACGGAGGAATACATTACAGTCTCTACATTTTAAAATCACAAAAATGGACCTAGTCTGATGAATTATCTCCTAGAGTCAAAATCTTAGTCTGATGAATCTTTCTCCTAAGATATCAAAATCTCAGTCTGATGTATGTTTCTCCTGAGATCACATAAATTTAGACCTAGTCTAATGAATTTTATCCTAGCGTCAAAATCTTAGTCAGATGAATTTTTCTCCTAAGATGGTAATCAATCAGTCTTTAAATTTCAAATTTCGAAGTCGGGAGACCGCCCGTATAATGGAGGAATACATTTCAGTCTTTACATTTTAAGCAATCACAAAAATGGACCTAGTCTGATGAATTATCTCCTAGAGTCAAAATCTTAGTCTGATGATTCTTTCTCCTAAGATATCAAAATCTCAGCCTGATGAATCTTTCTCCTGAGATCACATAAATTTAGACCTAGTCTAATGAATTATCTCCTAGCGTCAAAATCTTAGTCTGATGAATCTTTCTCCTAAGATATCAAAATCTCAGTCTGATGAATCTTTCTCCTGAGATCACATAAATTTAGACCTAGTCTGATGAATTATCTCCTAGCGTCAAAATCTTAGTCAGATGAATTTTTCTCCTAAGATGGTAATCATTCAGTCTTTAAATTTCAAATTTCGAAGTCGGGAGCCCGCCCGTATAACGGAGGAATACATTTCAGTCTTTACATTTTAAGCAATCACAAAACTGGATCTAGTCTGATGAATTATCTCCTAGCATCAAAATCTTAGTTAGATGAATTTTTCTCCTAAGATGTCTTTTACATTTCAAGTCTTGAAGTCAGAGCCCTCCCAAAGAGCAGAGGGTTGCCACAAAAATCCCCAGCATAAATCCAAATTCAGAAAGCAAAAGGAAGGCAGTGATGGTCAGTTCAAGCTTAGAAGAAAATAATGCGAAGCCCACAAGAAGAAAATAAATAGTCCAAGTTCGCAATCAAGAGAGGCCGACGAGTGAAGTCAGAAATGAAGAAACATCAGAGGAAGCAAGTCAACAAGAAAGCAAGGCGACAAGAGCAAGCCTGAAGATCTAGATAAGATTTTGTAATTCATAGACTAGTTTAGTCTAGCTTCTTATTTTCTGTTTAGCACGGTGTAATAAGGAGGTCGGCAGGCAGTAGCCGCAACAGCAACAGCAACAGTGGTAGCAGCAAAAGCACAGTTCCACGGTAGTCCTAACTACCAAAACTTCCCGAACTACATTGACCTGATTCCCTTTTAGCCAGGGATATGTAGGAGACCTTTTGAAGCAAAGGTTCGGTAAAATCTTTCAAAAAATGCTTCACCCGGAGTACTCAAACGGGCAGAAATCGCTCGCTCACTTTATCTTTGCACGAAAGCCCTTCCTGTTTTCAGACAAAGTGGGGCAGTTGTAAGTATGTGATTTTTGCCCTATATGAGAAAATACTCCCAAAAATTCAAAAAAAATGTTTTGTGTCGTTTGCAATTGTTGTGGATTTTGTGTTATTTTTCTTTTATTATTTGCGTTTGTGCGTGCGTGTTTATATGTCTAAATTAATAGAAAAATACAAAAATATATTTAGGATTTAATTTTACAATTAGGAGTGACTAAGTTTGTTTCACAAAAATGAAAAAATCACAAAAAATATGTATTTTCACATTTTTAGCATTTAATGTCCAATTGTGTGATTTTATTTTTAATTGGTATTTAATTATGTGTGATAATTATTATTAGGAGTTAATTAGTATTTTATGATAACTTTGGTTTTATTAATTTAATCTTAGCATTTTTTTTTAATTAGGAAATTGAATAAATAGAAAAGAACAAAAGTAGCAAGGAGAAATTCGGATTGGGCCAATTTCAATTAAACCCGCCAGGCCCAAGCGAGCTGGCCCAAGTGTCTCACAAGTCCAACCCAAAATCCACCGGATCAACCCGACCCGGTCTGCCCCATAACCCAAATAACCCCACCCTCATTTTTATTTCATTTTCCACTACCTAACAAAAACCCTAATCTAACAAAACCTAAACAACCTAAATGTCCAGCCCCGCCTCCAGTTCCTCCCCGCAGCCACCACCAGCTTCGTCCAAACAACCACCTCCCTTTACGCCATCCCTCACCCAAGAACCACCCTCTCAAACCACCAGCAACTGCCGACCTTAGAACCGCCGTCCATCAGCATTCCCTCCACCATTCTCGCCGGAAAAAGACTAGTGACCACCAGCCACGACCACCTCAAAAACCTCCAACCTCACGTCCAAACGACCCCTCCAGTCGTCGAAAAAATTAGTCGAGCACCCCCCGGAACACCAGCGACGTCGAGCAACCTCGCCACCTAGCCAACCTCCCGTTTCTGCTCCTGCTCGTCTCCAGCTCGACGAAACAACCATTTCCAGCCTTCGTCGTCCTTATTCTTCTTCGTCGATGACATAGCGTCAACCTTCACGAAACAACCATTTCCAGCCATGAACCAGCTCCAAAACGACCAGTTGCTAGTCGTCAACGTCGTCAGTCATTGTTATTTGTTTTGTTCGTCTTCGTCATCTTCAGTTGTTCGCTGCTCATCGTTTGTTTAAGACGATCGCTGGCCGGACATATTTTGTTTACGTCGAAGTTGAAGTCTTCGTCCGAATATTCTGGTTCGATATGTTGATTTCGTTTAAAGTCGCGTCAATGTGCAGTTGTAATTATTGCTTCATTTTGGTTTAATCGGAAAGCTCCTTCAGGTCCATCCTTCATCTTCTTTGTTTTTTTAGTATGATTCTGTTTTAATAGTTGTGTAAAATATTTAGAGTTTATAGCTTGTGTTTCATTTTTGTGTTCATTTTCCTACCATGCTTTAGCTTCAATTTTGTTGTCTCTTGTTAAATCATTGAATCATTCATCTTGGTTGTATTGCTGTTGGATTTAATTTGGAGTTCAATTGATGATTGATTTTAGTGAGTTGAATCTACTTGTTGTTTTGTTAAGTTTGTCTTTAACACGAATCTGACTTTGTTGAAGTGATTCCTAATGTTGTTGATTGGAAATTAGTTTTATGTTTTTAATTAGTCAATTGTTAGGATTGATTTGGTTATAACTGTAGTGATTTGGTATTTAATTAGGAATTTGGTTATAGCTGATAGTTTTGTTACAGATTGAAGGGATAGGAGTAGAATAGTAATTTTAGGGGTAATACGGGAATTGACAACTTGCTGAATTATTTAATTTGAGTGCTCTGTCCACTAAGCACCAATAATATTAAAATAAAGTATTATTTAATATATAGTGGGGAACAAGACATGGTGGTATGGGGAGGTGTTAAAAGAAGTAATTAAATACATCTACGCATAACTTTGAATTAATTAATGAAATGGGACAAATGGTAGTGGGGGACAAACGAATTAAAAATAGCACAAGACACATAGTAATGGGCTGGTAAGAGAATATTATGGGCAAGAATATTTTTCTAATAAGTGTGAGTGCTCTTAAGAGCTGGCAAGGCTTGTTTATTGCTATGAATAGAGGCAGTCTTGGACAGTATAAATAGAAGGGAGTATGGACAGAATAGGGGTCTTCTGGGAATCCGAAAAAATCAGTTTCTTAGAGGGTCTTCTTTTTGGGTCGAAAATCAGTGCTAAAAAAATAGAAGGGTCTTCTTTTTTAGTCCGAAAAAAGGAAGCTTTTGAAATCATCTTTGAGAGGTCACATTTGAGGATATCATAAGTCTTTGATAAAGAAACAATTAGTTTGGTGTATATTATTTTAAGGAGTCAATTAGTTCAACGAATACTGTTTAATTGAAAACTAAAAGAGAGCTCTAGCTTTAACTGTGAAGTTATATTTTCGAGTTCCTCTTGTGGTTGCTGGTAATTCCGATTGGTATTTGGTTGAAACTAAGCTGTTTTGGGTTTCTGGTATTGGTGTTGCTGTTTGGTATCTTTGAAATTGCTACTGGTTTTCCTGGGATTTATTCTGCTTGGGTTCTATATCTATTGCTAGTTGTTGCTGTTGTTGTATGCTACTGCTACTTTGATGATCTTCCTCTTCTTTGCTTCCTATACCAGGTACATGGCTATAACTTTGCAAATATTGTAAGTTGAAACATGAAGCATGAATATATATGAAGAGTTGAAGTTATAAATTTGATTAGTTTCGTTTTTTTACTGGTTGTACTTAGGTCATTCTATATACTATTGTTATAAAAAAATTGGCCACTTTGTATAATTGGACAGTTTTTACAGTGATGTAGTCAATAATGTTCTATTATTTTAGCTTAGTCATTAGGTAGTATATGTTCAAAGGCATGTCAAATAGAATCAGGTCCAGTAGACCATTTTAAATACCATGACAATCTAATTTCAGCATTCAATGGTTTGAATTTAGGATTAAAACTAGACCTCTAAGTTACTTCATTCCAACTAATTACTTTTTCTAAAACTTGCATGTAATTTGCTTAGTTAGATACCATCATCTTATATTCCTGCATGTGCAAAACTGTGAATATGTGTAGAAATAATTAACTAGGCCCAATTCGAAATAAGATGGCCCAGGTCATGTTGATACTACATATGTTTGGACCTGGGCCCACGTTGGCAAACGGACTGCCCATATTGCATCCATTTTCTGATTTAACGAATTGTGTTCGAAACCCGACTATAACAACTCGTAAGCATGTAATTAATTAGGACCTTTTCTTTATTACTAGAGACGGAAAAATAGAAAAAATGTAGTCACTTTAGGATCGTCCTTTTAAAATAAATGAGACGAGCCTCGCCAAATATAATGTAAATTGCGGGGCCCTCACATGTGTACATTTCAATACTTAGACTTCGAAACGAGCCGTTTAGTGAATTTCACGGCCTTCCCGAAATAATAACGTGTTAGTCTCTTTAGGCGCGCCTTTAATAATTTACTTTCTTAAACTTGGGTGCATAGTTATGTGACCCAAATCCAAATCTCAACGGAGTCGAAATGTGTCGATAACCACGGGTACATTGATGTGACATGGTTTGAGATACGTTTTCACAACGTTGCAATTCTCATTAAAAATAATAATAATAATATAAGCGGTTAAAAGTTAAAATTTGTACATAAGTTCATAATTGTTAAAATAAGATAAATAAGCCAAATACGACAGTTTAGCGACCGTGCTAGAACTACGGAACTCAGGAATGCCTAACACCTTCTCCCGGGTTAACAGAATTCCTTATCCGGATTTCTGGTTCGCGGACTTTTAAATAGAGTCAAACCTTTCCTCGATTCGGGATTCAACCGATGACTTGGAACACCATAAATCTTCCAAGTAGCAACTCTGAATCTCTTAATAAACGAATCCCGTTTCGATTGTCCTTTAATTGGAAAAACTCCCTCTACCACATTCCCTCGCGGGTGCGGTAGCGCATAAAGGAGGTGTGACAACCATCCCCGCAAGTCATAAATTAGCTAAAGCAAGTGCAGGAAGTTTTATTTATGGGAACGGGGTTCTAAAACGCAAAACGACCAGTCGGGTCGTTACATTCTCCACCCCTTAAACAAATGTTCGTCCTCGAACGGACATAGAAAAGTACCTGGATTGCTGAATAAGTGGGGATATCTGCTCCGCATGTCCTCCTCGGACTCCCAGGTCGCCTCCTCAACCGGTTGGCCCCTCCACTGGACCCTTACCGCAGAAATCCTCTTGGACCTCAACTGGCGATCCTGTCTATCAATAATGGCAACTGGCTCCTCCTCGTAGCCCAAACTCTCATCTAACTGAATGGTACTGAAGTCCAACACATGCGATAGGTCGGCATGATACTTCCGAAGCATCGATATATGAAAAACTGGATGAACTCCTCATAAACTGGGAGGTAAAGCAAGCTCATAGGCAACCTCTCAAACTTGTCTCAACACCTCAAAGGGACTAATAAATCTTGGGATTAGCTTGCCCTTCTTCCCGAACCTCATAATGCCCTTCATTGGCTAGACTTTCAAGAGAGCCTTCTCGCCAATCATGAATGATACATCACGAGCCTTCTAATCCGCATAACTCTTCTGTCTGGACTGAGCTGTGCGGAGTTTCTCCTGAATCAACTTTACCTTATCTAAGGCATCCTGTACCAAATCTGCACCAAGTAACTTAGCCTCACCAGGCTCAACCGATGCAATAGGAGAACGACAGTGCCGACCATATAGAGCCTCATACGAGGCCATCTCTATGCTGGACTGATAGATTTTGTTGTACGCAAACTCCGCTAAAGGCAAGAACTGATCCCACTACCCTCCAAAATCAATCACACATGCTCTAAGCATATCCTCTAAAATCTGAACTGTCCGTTCCGACTGCCCGTCGGTCTGAGGATGGAATGTCGTGCTAAGCTCTACACGGGTCCCCAACTCACTCTGAACAGCTCTCCAGAAATAGGAAGTGAACTGAGGGCCTCTGTCTGATATGATGGAAACTGGCACACCTTGCAACCTAACTATCTGCCGAATATTAATCTGAGCATATCTCTCTGCTGTATAAGTAGCCGCCACTAGAATGAAGTGGACCGACTTGGTCAACCTGTCCACAATGACCCATACTGAATCAACCTTCCGCAAAGTCCGCGGCAACCCAACTACGAAATCCATAATGATGCGCTCCCACTTCCACTCCGGAATGGGCATCTGCTGCCTCTAATGCTCATATTTGACCTGCTGGCAATTCAAACATCTAGCAACATACTCCACGATGTCCTTCTTCATCCCTCACCACCAAAAATGCTGACTCAAGTCACGATACATCTTCGTGGCACCCGGATAAATGGATTACCTCGAACTGTGGGCCTCCTCTAGAATCCTCTTTCTCAAGCCATCAACATTAGGAATACATAGATGGCCCTGAAGCCGTAACACCCCATCCTCGCCAATAGAAACCTCCTTGGTACCTCCCTGAAGTACCGTCTCTCTGAGAATCGCGAAATATGGATCATCGAACTGCCGTGCCTTAATCTGCCCCAACAACAAAGACTAAGAAACCACACATGCTAAAACTCGGCTGGGCTCTGAAATGTCCAACCTCACAAGTCGTTAGCCAAAGACTGAATGTCCAAGGCTAGTAGCCTCTCCTCTGCTGGAATAAATGCTAGGCTACCCATACTCTCCGCCTTTCTGCTCAAGGCATCCGCGACCACATTCGCCTTACCCGGGTGATAAAGAATGGTAATGTCATAATCCTTTAGTAACTCAAGCCACCTGCGCTACCTCAAATTAAGGTCCCTCTGCTTGAACAGATGCTGCAAGATGCGATGGTCGATATAAACCTCACATGACACTCTATACAAATAATGCCTCCATATCCTGAGAGCATGAACAATTGCCGCCAACTCTAGATCGTGCACAGGGTAATTCTTCTCATGAACCTTCAGCTGATGTGAAGCATATGCACTAACTCGCGATACATATCCCAAGCCAATGCGAGAAGCATCGCAATATACCGTATACATCCCTGCACCGGAAGGCAATACAAGAACTGGTGTCGTAGTCAAAGTCGTCTTGAGCTTCTCGAAGCTCTCCTCACAATCATCGGACCAACAGAATGGAGCACCCTTTTGGATCAATCTGGTCAGAGGTGATGCAATAGATGAAAAGCTACTCACAATCATCGGACCAACAGAATGGAGCACCCTTTTGGATCAATCTGGTCAGAGGTGATGCAATAGATGAAAAGCTACTCACAATCATCGGACCAACAGAATGGAGCACCCTTTTGGATCAATCTGGTCAGAGGTGATGCAATAGATGAAAAGCCCTACACAAATCGCCGGTAGTAACCTGCTAACCCTAGGAAACTCCTGATCTCGGTCGCTGAAGTAGGGTGTGGCCAACTCTGAACTGCCTCAATCTTCTTGGGATCCACTTTAATACCCTCTCCTGACACTACATACCCCAAGAATGCCACTGAGTCTAGCCAAAACTCACACTTGGAGAACTTAGCATATAGCTTCTGCTCTCGCAAGGTCTGAAGCACTACTCTCAAATGCTGCTCGTGCTCCCCAAGGCTATGTGAGTATATCAAGATGTCGTCAATGAAGACGATAACAAAAGAATCAATATAAGGCCTGAACACCCTGTTCATCAAGTCCATAAATGCTGCTGGAGCATTAGTCAAGCCAAATGACATCACCAGAACTCATAGTGGCCATATCTAGTCCTGAATGTAGTCTTCGGAACATCTGAGTCTCGAATCTTCAGCTGATGATACCCTGACCTCAAGTCAATCTTAGAGAACACCCTAGCACCCTACAACTGGTCAAACAAATCATCAATACGGGGAAATGGATACTTGTTCTTGATTGTGACTTTGTTCAACTGGCGGTAATCAATGCACATCTGCATAGTCTCATCCTTCTTCTTCACAAATAGCACTGGTGCACCCCAAGGCGATACACTAGGCCTAACAAACCCTTTTGCTAACAACTCCTCCAACTACTCCTTCAGCTCCTTGAGAGCCATACGTACGGTGGGATAGATATAGGCTGAGTGCCTGGAGCCAAATTAATACAAAAATCAATATCACGATCCGGAGTCATGTCAAAAAGATCAGAAGGAAAAACATCTGCGAACTCTCGGACCACCGGCACTGAATCAAACGTCGGAGACTCTGCGGTGGTGTCTCAAACATAAGCTAAATAAGCCAAACACCCTTTCTCTGCCATGTGCTGAGCCTTCAGGAAAGAAATAACCCTGCTAGGCGTATCAACTATGGAACCCTTCCACTTCAACCTCGGCAATCTCAGCATCACTAGAGAGACAGTCTTAGCATAGCAATCTTGGACGGCGTGATATGGGGATAACTAATCCATGCCCGGGATGACCTCAAAGTCGATCATATCAAGCAACAAAAGGTATGCTCTAGTCTCAAAACCATAAAAAGTAACCACACAAGACTGCTAGATCCGATCCACAACCACAGAATCACCCACATGAGTGGACGCATGAACAGGAACACCCAGAGGCTCAGGAGAAATAACCAGGAAAAGAGCAAACAAAGATGATACATATGAATAAGTAGACCCCGGATCACATAATATCGAAGCATCCCTACCACCAACGGAAATAATACTTGTGATGAAGGCATCTGAGGCCAATGCATCTGGCCTGGCTGGAAGGGCATAGAATCTAGCTGGAGCACCAGCTGTCTGGCCTCCAACTGAAAAAGTATTAGCTGGCTAACCTCTCCCTATCTGGCCTCCACCCCTAGGATGGCCTCTACCAGTCTGTCCTCCACCTCTAGGTGGTTGGGTCGTTAGTGCTGGGGTCATGGGCTGCTGCCCCTGCTGTACTGCCTTGCCCCTAAGCCTGGGGCAGTATCTCCTCATGTAGCCCGGGTCCCCGCACTTAAAACAACATGGTGCGGTGACCTGTTGTCCGGACGGCTGACTCTAAATACCAGAAAATCCACTAGAAGAAGCCTGAATAGCCGATGGGCAATATGAACTCTCCGGCATAGCACTGAAATAAGAACTGGAAGAATCCGGAGGACCTAGATACCCACTGGATGAACTCTAAATAGCTGGCGGGTGATAAGAACTCTCTGGCATGGCACTAAAATAGGAGCGCGTTGGAGCACCCCGAGTAGGTAGTGGTGCTGAGACTGGGGGCCTGTTGGGATGACCCCTCCCAAACTGACCTCTACCCCTAGCTTGGGCGCCTTTGAAATCTCCGAAGAATCTGGCCCTTTTATCCTGCTGCATCTGCTCTCTTCCCCTCAGACGGTAACCCTAAATCCTGTGAGCAATCTCAAGTACTAGCTGATACCCAGTGCCTATCTCTACCTTTCGGGCCATACCTTACCGGATAGTGGGGTGTAACCCCGTAATAAATCTCCGTACTCTCTCTGCCTATGTGGGAAGTATCGTAAGTGCATGGCGACACAACTCAGAGAACCTCACCTCATAATCGGTCACTAACATCTGACCCTGCTCTAGATGCTCAAACTGATGACACATCTCTTCCCTCTCAGAGGGTGGAATGTATCGGTCAAAGAACAACTGAGTGAACTGACCCCAAGTAAGGGGAGGAGAACCTGTTGGTCTGTTAAGTGCATAAGACTGCCACCATCTACGGGCCCTGCCCTCCAACTGAAAAGTGGTGAAGTCAACTCCATGTGACTCTAATATCCTCATGTTGTGCAGTTTGTCCCAGCACATGTCAATGCAGTCATGAGCATCCTCATGACGCCCACCCCCGAATATTGGGGGGTGAAGTCTAGTTCATCTGTCTAGTAACTTCTGCGAATCACCATCCACCGCCGGCCTAGGCTGGGGCACCACTGCAGCAACTGGTTGAACCCTCTCTGCAGGTAGTGCACCCGGAGTCTGATATACTACGATTGTATGACCTGGAGCCTGAGTAGTAGGGGTCTGTGCTCCCCCTCCTGCCTGTGAGGTAACTGGATCTGCTGGAAATAAACTAGCTTGAGTCATAGTATCCATGAACCGAAGCATACGGCCCATGACCTCCTGAAATCCTGGTGCTGTCATGAAATCAACCGGGGTAGGATCAGCTGCGGGCACCTCGCCCTACTCCTCAATGATCGGATCCCTTGCAAGATCTGCTGGTGGTGCAAATGGAATGGCTCTAGGATGCCCTCGTCCCCTACCACGGGCCGGTGCCCTCCCCGGCCTCTACCTCGGCCTCTAGAGCTCCTCCCGGGTTTAGAACATCGGCGGTACGAGTCCTCACCATCTGTGAGAGAATAGAAGAGGGAAAATTTAGTATGCTGACCACTGCACGATGGAAATGAATAAAGAATAGTCTTTCCTAATATTCTATAGTCTCTCGAAGATAAATACAGACGAATTCGTACCGATCTACCAGACTCTATCAGGTTTGCCCATGACTTGTGAGACCTATGTGAACCTAGACCTACGTGAACCTAGTGCTCTGATACCATGTTGTAACGGCCCATTTTCCCTAATAGGTCATGATAGCGGCCGACACCATTGTCAGGCCAGCCAACGCGGAAGTATGATTAAGTTCTCACTTTACTTTTACCAAAAATAAGTATAATAGATTCTTAAATTAAAGTTAAAGCCAATAGCGATCAATAATGTATCAAAATGATTTTACAACCCAAAAATAATGTCTACTAGTGTGTGTTCCAGAACCTGGTGTCACAAGCTACGGGCAACTAGTAGAATATACACAAAAGAATAATACACTATCCTACTGTCTGAATCAGGATAGACAGAAAAAAATACAAAGAAATACTTTGTGAGCTGCGGATCGGCATGAAAGGGAAGCAACTCACCGTAGAAGTCTCAAATGTGCTCACTAACGTGCACCATAATGATGTCCAGATCCACCTGCCTCAAATCCTGTAAATTTAAGTACAGAAGCGTAGCATGAGTACATAAACAACATATACCCAGTAAGTATCCCGCCTAATTTCGAAGAAGTAGAGACGAGAGGTTGATTTGATACTTACTAAGGTCAAGATAATATAATAATAATGTGAGATATACAACATGGAGGATTTCCAATAACAGCAAGTTTAAATAAAAAGTCATATTCATGTTCTTGACCATAATTAAATTACCATTTTCCTTTTTACATACTTAACAAGTAATCATGTCATGTCTAAACTTAAGCATATATATCATGCGCAATCATTCCGAGGTCGACGGCCCGCACCAATAGAAAATAAATTGTGCACTGCTGAGGGTCGAACGGCCCGAACCATAGATGCATCTATTCTCACTGAGGTGATCGGCCCGATCCACAATTATCCATAAAATATCAAGAATGCACACAAAGGATCATTTATATACAATAAAACTTCTACATAGGTTCAGCAAGTTCATATGTTCACTTTTCGTTTTCTCAAGTCTCTAGCAAATCACAATTTATCATATTGACAATTTAAATAAACGATATCTCCAAATTAGGCATGATGTGGGTCCTAAACTAACCAACCAAATAACATTATAGTAGCTACGCACAAACTCTAGTCACCTAGTACATACGTAGCCCCCGCATTTAGCAGAAATTTCTCATTTATAATTCCTATGGGGATAATTCCCTCTTACAAGGTTAGAAAGGAGACTCACCTCGCCCCAAAGCGCACTTCCAAATCTCAGAAACAAGCCCACGCCCTCAAGTCGGAGCCGAACGATCACAAACTAGTCAAAGGAAGTGAGAACTAATCAATATAAGTTTACAAGATCAAATTCTAGCTATTTAAGCCATTTCCCAACCCTTTTTCACAAGTTCCCTAAATTCCGACCCCGGGCCCACGTGCCCGGATTCCGAGATTTTTCCAAGGAAGTTGATCTCCATCACCTAAGGATCACAAATATATGATTTCTAGTTCATTACATGGCAAATTACATGATTAAATCTTAGTTTTATTAAAACCCTAGGTCTAGCTCTAAGCCTTGATTTTTACTTAGTTTTTAGTGTTTAATCTACCTAATGTACATGTATTTGAACTAAAGATGAGTGGGGATTACTTACTGTCACGACCCAAAATCCCAAATCCGGTCGTGATGGCGCCTCTCGTGAAGACAAGGCCAGCCAACAGATTAACAATACCTATTTTAACAATTACTTAACACGAATGAGTCAAAACCATAGATAACATTATCATAAATGCGGAAGAAAAATGATAAAACGGGGAACCAGTCCAACTCAGCCCGAAATCAGGGTGTCACAAGTCATGAGCATCTAAGGAATCTATACACTACTATAAGACCAGTAATATACATATTGGAATTTAGAATCAAATGAAAAGATACGGTTCCGCGAAAGCTAGCGGTCACCTTGCTCAGCTACGATGGCAAAATCTCCAATCAGCTCAAAACCCACTACCGGGTTAACAATTACATGCATCTGCGCACGAGGTGCAGGGAGTAAAGTGAGTACTCCAACTCAGTAAGTAATAAAAAAAAATAATGACTGAAAGCATAAAATATCATAAAGGCACAATATAGCGCTATCTCAAGCAGTATAATCAGTTACACAATAAAACCGTGAAGTATCAGATAATTCTCTTTTAAAAACAATGAAGACAAACAATTTCCACAAGTAAGGAATAATCAGAAACTTGCCCCTAGGGCTCAATATCAAACTCTCAGTACAGTATCAGCCCCATATGCTCAATCCCAACTCACCAACACACAACATCAGCCTCTCGGGCTCACTCCCAACTCACAAAACACACAACATCAGCCTCTCGGGCTCACTCCCAACTCACAAAACACACAACATCAGCCTCTCGGGCTCACTTCCAACTCACAAAACACAACATCAGCCTCTCGGGCCCACTCCCAACTCACCTGGGTACCCTACACTCACTGGGGGTGCGTACAGACTCCGGAGGGGCTCCTACAGCCCAAGCCCAATATCATAAGGCCTTAAAGCCTTCACACATTACACTCGAGGCCTAAAAGTCTCCTTACATCACTCAACATATCCTCACATATGGCCCTCGGCCTCAATCAGTCCAGAAAATAATCATAAGCCCCTTGGGCATCAGTAAAACAATGGTGCTCAGCTCAAACAACATTATAAACATCATTTAAATCTCAAGTTGAGTATAAATGTAGCTGAGTTCATGAAATAGTATAATTCAATTGGACTGAGTTCAAATAATATTTCAATTAGTGAGGAAAAATAGTGATGGAAATTCACAAAAGGATTTCAAATAATTGGCACGAAGCCCAAATATGACAATAAGCCCAAATTATGGTGAAAAACAACAAGTATTTATCAAATACGCGATAAAATATCAACCGGGATGGACCAAGTCACAATCCCCAATAGTAAATGACCACGCGCTCATCATATAACGCGTGTCTCACCTCAACATAGCACTACGTTGTGCAATCCGGGATTTCAAACTCTCAGGACATCATTTAAAATCATTACTCACCTCAAGATGGCCAAAAGACTACTCTGCGATGCCCTTGCCTTTCGAATTTGCTTCCTCGCGTGACGAATCTATCCAAAATTACAACGAATATGTTGCATTATATTAAAGAGACAATACCCCAATCGAAAACAATCGAAAAATATCAAAATTCACGAATTTGGCAAAACCCGAGCCCCGGGCCCACATCTCGAAACTCAGAAATTTTTACATCAATACGATCCTTATCTAGCCACGAGTCTATACATACCAAATTCACAAAAATCGGAGTCCATTTGTCCCCTCAATTCACCATTTTAGAATTTCAATCTCAATCCCTAATTTCTTATAATTTGGCTGGTTTTTCGGAATTACTGTTTACCCGCGAGGTAATGTTCATGCGCACGGTCACTGTTCACCCGCGCGGTTACTGTTCACTGCTGCAAAAAAAAATACACCAGCAGCCAATTTAAATTGCAACACAGCCATTTTTCACTAAAATGACTCTAACTCCACCATACGAACTCGGAATTAGACGATTCTTGTTCCTATAAGTCACAAATAATAATATGAACACAACCCTTCATTCAAAACTCAATTCGGAGCTCATTTGCCCAGTGCGATACTCATTTCACTCGTTAAACAATTAACTCACATTTCGCGTCAAAAACCCAATCGCGACTTGATGAAATTAAACCAAAATTTCCAGATCAGTCCTATACTTCATTATTTAAATTCTGGAAGTCTTGAAATCAAATTTCGATCTCTTAAACTAAAAATGGACCTTTGGATCATTAGATGTTTATGCTCAGAACAACAAAAATCTTCAAAAAATGACCGGTGGGCATCCGAAACACACCCAAGGCCCCCAGGACCTCAACCAAAAGTACAGATATGTTTTAATACCCCATTCAAACTTGCTCGAACCATCAAAACACTATCGTTAACATCAAAATCACCAAATTTCATCAAATCAAAGCTTAAGTTAAACTAAAACTTCCAAAACTTGTATTCAATCAAAAAACCCGACCTAACCACCTCTGAATCAACTGAAATTTTGCACACAAGTCCAAAATCACCTAAAGAAGCTACTGGAACTCTCGGAATTCCATTTCGACTCCCGGATCAAAATTTCACCTATCAACCGAAAATCGCCAAAATACTAACTTCGCCAAAATAGGCTAACTTCTTCACCGGACCTCCAAAATTACTTCTGATTGCGCTCCTAATCCTTAAATCATCACCCGGAGCTAACCGAATTATCGGAATTAAATTCTGAGCCCTCTAACTCACAAGTCAACATCCGGTTGACTTTTCCAACTTAAGCTTCCATAAAAGAGACTAAGTGTCTCAAACCTTAACAAAATCATTTCGGAATGACTTCAAATTTTGCACACAAGTCACATTCGACATTACGGACTTTCCCCAACTTTCAGAATCGCATTCCGACCCCGATATCAAAATTTCCACTTCCGGTCGAATTTTCTCAAAAACCTTCAAATTTCTATATTTAGCCAAATGACTTCAAAATGACCTCCGGACATCCGAATTCACTTCCGATCGCGCTCCCAACTCCAGAATCACCATACGGAGCTATTCCCAGACTCGGAATCCCAAACGGACATCTATAACACTGAAATGCCTTCCAACCCAAATTTATGAAATTCTTCTAAAATACTAACTTCCACAATATACGCCGAAATGCTCACGGGTTATCCAAAACTAAATCCGGACATACGCCCAAGTCCGAAATCATCATACGAACCTGCTGGAACTTTCAGATCTCGATTCCGAGGTCGTTTACTCAAAATTCCAATCTTAGCCATTTTCTTCAACTTAAGGCTACCGCAATGAAAATTTTCTTTCCAATTTGACTCCGAAATTCCCGAAATTCAACTCTGACCATACGCACAAGTCAATATACCTGAAATGAAGCTATTCATGACTTCCAACTGCTGAACGACGCGCTAGAGCTCAAAACGACCGGTCGGGTCGTTACATTCTCCCCCACTTAAATAGATGTTCGTCCTCGAACGTTCCAAGAACTGCTCTTAAGTTATCTGAAATCACTGTTTAACACCTCGTGCACCTGCCCGTGCTACCACAACTCATATGGACACATTAGTTTGATCAAATCTGCAGATATCCTCTTTTATCCATACAATAAGCTCAGAATACAATTCCAACACCTGAAATTCTCTGCCAGACCCGTTCTCTGTATATAAACACCGTATCAACTACCACACGAGGTACCAGAACACGACTGCGTACCTTTGTTGAATTAGCACCATGCATCGCATAATTCACCATCTAACCACAATGACACTCCATGAACCTTAATAGCCAAAATTCCACGACTCTGATGCTCCCAATGCATATGATGATATACCTATACATTCTGTTATAATGCTGACGATACAACCACAACGGAGGAGATGTGCAGAAATTTCTAACCAATTGCAGAGTTAACCCAACATTAATTCTCTCCTTTTTGACTAAAATCATCACCTCATTACTACCCAAATACTGGTAACTGCCCTGTAATATACCTCACATAATCCCACTGCAATGGTCCCCGATACCAATAGTCTCGCCTCACCTAGTACGAGCTGCTCAGACAACCAATCACCACAGACAATGACCAACGGTCTCACATGATGCAAAAATGCGCCAATAGGCCATAACGCGAACAAGATACATAAGGAAATGATTCAGGAATGGACTGCTCAACTCACACAACTAATATGGACTTTTCCCCAGAGAATAGGAATTTATCAAGCCGTTTCACAGCACACATGGCACAATCATAATATTACATGAATTGACGAACACGGAACAATATATGATATTCCAACACCCCTCCTTGAGGAGCGCTATACTGAAATGAACACATCTGACTCACATGAAGCCCATAATCCTATTTAAATCCATTCACCCACTTCAGGTCGATTCTGCTCGCACTGAACTAGGCTGATAGCCTTTCCTGGACCCGTAATAAGTCATTTCTTCTCATAACACGCAAGAACTACCACCATAGCCGGGACAACACCCCACAATCCACAACCAAATGAACCGAACGACTTCATATAGATCTTAGATATTCTTCCAACATTTCAACCTTCTTAAGTCCCCAAAATTTGACTAACTCCCAGATTTTTCAAATATTTCGGCAGAGTCTCCCTTGTAATTGGGCCTATCCACCTGTCAGAGTAACACCAAAACAACTCCTAACAGCATGTCCACAACCCAACAAGTACCACAAGTATATCAATAACACTAATCTCCGCATCACAAGCCCGATATTATCACAATGATATTTTGACATGAAACGTATCATTTGTATGATCATAACCACATTTTTGGTCTTAATAGTTGTTCATAAATAATTCCATCATTATCAATAAATCTCATATTAACCACCACCTCATTTCAAATTTTCACAATACTGACAACAGAATGTGAGGCATGAAGACCTCATTATTACTTACTCGGATTAATGAGTCACATTTAACGCCACCTGGGAACTCATCTCATAAGCTAAAACTCAATGTTTACAGTACGAAAATGGCTGAATATGAACATAAAATATACAAGAATTATCAAATCAACCTAACTGGCATGACTCCCTTTTAATATTATCGTACGAATTAAACTTTACAAAGGAAAACTTTAAACTCATAAATATTTACCACAAGGACCTCGTCCTTACATAACCTCCACCGCGGCTTGCAGCCCGGTTTAAATATTTCACATTGTGCCAACTGCAGTTTTCAATTTCCTTTCTTTCTTCTTCTCAATAAATTTCGTAAACATTTTTTTTTCATAGCACATAACGAACCCTCATACCGGTAGGGCATATAATTCATAAAAAAAATTGGAACCAATTATTCCGAAACACATTAAACCCATTGTAGTGAATAATAAACATTACTTTAACCTTACCCCGAATCCTTGTAGCCCAATTTCTAACATCCAGAATTCTTTTCAAGACCCGAATCTCACATACACACACTGTATAAGTCCGAACAAACTGTGTCAAGCCATAACAATAACCCTAGATATAATCGCATAACATACTACACAACTCGTATACTCGCAACACCATTCTCGATCACCATAACCACTCAAACCAACCCAGTACCAGTAGGAAACCCCACATTAAACAGAACCTCTCTCCAAAACCTTCGTACCACATCGATAATGAAGAAATATACAGGAACTCACAATACACAACACGTTCCCCATACCGGTAGAAAGTATCTGGTTTAAACCATGGTAGAAACCATCAAGAACACTTGGAAATCCATTTTCTCCTAATCAAGCTATCAGAACTAAATTCCTCTAATTCAACCAGGCCACGCAGGTCATCAAACTCAAGAATATTGCCATATTACTACAGCTAGTTCAACAAAAATTCTTCACAAGCTTAGGTAACACAGACCATAAAATACCTCAATTCCACTACTAAGATCACCTTCATTCTCGTGACAATCAACTCAACTTTCTCAATTAGAGTCAAATTCAAATCTCAACACATACACCCTGTTAGTAGAAAAGAAACTCTCTACTCAACATTATAAGGAACACACCTACGTAGATTATTCCGCATGAGATAACCCACCTGCTTTGCCTCCAATTAACATTTTTGTATACCTTCCACCGTCATACACATTACACAATCACTTAGTCTTCCTGAGTCTAAACTCATACTGTAACATGAAATTTACTTCACTCCAAACAGGAGACTTGAAAAGATTCTTCACGCCCATAACTCGGAGCTACACCTCTAATCACAATGGAAATCATACACTTAATAGTTCACCTATCATCCAGCAGATCTTCATCGACACTTCCAAGTCATATAGAAACATCTCGCAGTACTAACATACCCATCACATTGCTACCCAGCCGTCATTCCCACTAATAGGGGAAATGCCGGACATATAAGTTCAAAACACTTGCTCACACGATCAGCACCTCGGTGCTCAAGACATAGGAAAAGATCCGGTCTCAAGTCATTCAGACTGGCCCAGCATCAACTCATAGAGATCAAGTCTCGCCCCTCAATCAGGGAATCACAAGCCATCAAGGCACATCTGATACTGAGCGCTCATGCCCGCATGCGAACGCGGGGAAGGAATTTCAAGAGTTACTTTTCAAGCTGAATCAAGAACGCACGATAAGAATTCAAGANATGAAGACAAGGACAGCCAACAGATTAACAATACCTCTTTTAACAATTACTTAACACAAATGAGTCAAAACCATAGATAACATTATCATAAATGCGGAAGAAAAATGATAAAACGGGGAACCAGCCCAACTCAGCCCGAAATCGGGGTGTCACAAGTCATGAGCATCTAAGGAATCTGAACACTACTATAAGACCAGTAATATACATATCGGTATTTAGAATCAAAGGAAAAGATACGGTTCCGCGAACGCTGGCGGTCACCTTGCTCAACTACGATGGCAAAATCTCCAATCAGCTCAAAACCCGCTAGCGGGTGAACCATTACCTGCATCTGCACACGAGGTGCAGGGAGTAAAGTGAATACTCCAACTCAGTGAGTAATAAAAATAAATAATGACTGAAAGCGTGAAATCTCATAAAGGCACAATATAGCGCTATCTCAAGCAGTATAATCAGTTACACAATAAAACCGTGAAGTATCAGATAATTCTCTTTTAAAAACAATGAAGACAAACAATTTCCACAAGTAAGGAATAATCAGAAACTTGCCCCTCGGGCTCAATATCAAACTCTCAGTACACTATAGCCCCCCGGGCACACTCCTAACTCACCAACACACAACATCAGCCTCTCGGGCTCACTCCCAACTCACAAAACACACAACATCAGCTCTCGGGCTCACTCCCAACTCACAAAACACAACATCGGCCTCTCGGGCCCACTCCCAACTCACCTGGGTACCCTGCGCTCACTGGGGGTGTGTACAGACTCCGGAGGGGCTCCTACAACCCAAGCCCAATATCATAAGGCCTTAAAGACATCACACATTACACTCGAGGCCTGAAAGTCTCCTTACATCACTGAACATATCCTCACACATGGCCCTCGGCCTCAATCAGTCCAGAAAATAATCATAAGCCCCTTAGGCATCAGTAAAACAATGGTGCTCGGCTCAAACAACATTATAAACATCATTTAAATCTCAAGTTGAGTATAAATGTAGCTGAGTTCATGAAATAGTATAATTCAATTGGACTGAGTTCAAATAATATTTCAATTAGTGAGGAAAAATAGTGATGGAAATTCACAAAAGGATTTCAAATAATTGGCACGAAGCCCAAATATGTCAATAAGCCCAAATTATGGTGAAAAACAACAAGTCTTTATCAAATACGCAATAAAATATCAATCGGGATGGACCAAGTCACAATCCCCAATAGTAAATGACCACGCGCTCGTCATATAACGTGTGTCTCACCTCAACATAGCACTACATTGTGCAATCCGGGGTTTCAAACCCTCAAGACATCATTTAAAATCATTACTCATCTCAAGATGGCCAAAAGACTACTCCGCGATGCCCTTGCCTTTCGAATTTGCTTCCTCGCGTAACGAATCTATCCAAAATTACAACGAATATGTTGCATTATACTAAAGAGACAATACCCCAATCGAAAACAATCGAAAAATATCAAAATTCACGAATTTGGCAAAACCCGAGCCCCGGGCCCACGTCTCGAAACTCAAAAATTTTTACATCAATACGATCCTTATCTAGCCACGAGTCTATACATACCAAATTCACAAAAATCGGAGTCCATTTGTCCCCTCAAATCACCATTTTATTATTTCAATCTCAATCCCTAATTTCTTATAATTTGGCTGATTTTTCGAAATTGTTGTTCACCCGCGAGGTAATGTTCACACGCGTGGTCACTGTTCACCCGCGCGGTTACTGTTCACGCGCGGTTATTGTTCACTACTGCTAAAAAAATACACCAGCAGCCAATTTAAATTGCAGCACAGCCATTTTTCACTAAAATGACTCTAACTCCATCATACGAACTCGGAATTAGACGATTCTTGTTCCTATGGGTCACAAATAATAATACGAACACAACCCTTCAATCAAAACTCAATTCGGAGCTCATTTGCCCAGTGGGATACTCATTTCACTCGTTAAACAATTAACTCACATTTCGCGTCAAAAACCCAATCGCGACTTGATGAAATTAAACCAAAATTTCCAGATCAGTCCTATAATTCATGATTTAAATTCTGGAAGTCTTGAAATCAAATTTTGATCTCTTGAACTAAAAATGGACCTTTGGATCATTACATGTTTATGCTCAGAATAACAAAAATCTTCCAAAAATGACCCGTTGGGCATCTGAAACACATCTGAGGCCCCCAGGACCTCAACCAAAAGTACAGATATATTTTAATACCCCATTCAAACTTGCTCGAACCATCAAAATACTATCGTTAACATCAAAATCACCAAATTTCATCAAAACAAAGCTTAAGTTAAACTAAAACTTCCAAAACTTGCATTCAATCAAAAAACCCGACCTAAACACCTCTAAATCAACTAAAATTTTGCAGACAAGTCCAAAATCACCTAAAGAAGCTAGTGGAACTCTCGAAATTCCATTCCGACTCCCGGATCAAAATTTCACCTATCAACCGAAAATCGCCAAAATACTAACTTCGCCAAAATAGGCTAACTTCTTCACCGGACCTCCAAAATTACTTCTGATTGCGCTCCTAAGCCTTAAATCATCACCCGCAGCTAACCGAATCATCGGAATTAAATTCCGAACCCTCTAACTCACAAGTCAACATCCGGTTGACTTTTCCAACTTAAGCTTCCATAAAAGAGACTAAGTGTCTCAAACCTTACCAAAATCATTTCGGAATGACTTCAAATTTTGCACACAAGTCACATTCGACATTACGGACTTTCCCCAACTTTCGGAATCGCATTCC
>MU773962.1:1898-23703 GCA_026770625.1 Nicotiana glauca
ATAATTGCTTTATATTACCACCCTTCCTAGTGGATACAATCTAAAGGTTACTTTTATAAGGCTCTCTCACTTTTTGTAATTTGTCTTGCATCATGTGTTGTTTACCCGTAATCTTCAATGCTATATCATCTCAATGTCTCGACTAGTTATCCAACAATATGATATGATTTAATTAACGTCACTTTTATATACTCTACAAGCGCCCTGAGAGTGGGCAAATTTCTCCTTTCCTACAGACTTCTAATGTCTTCAACTTGGTTTATGCTCATTGGTTCCAAATGGTGCTCATTAGTTTTGCTACCCTACTATCTACTTCATCTTATAACTCTCATTGTAGAATTTATTTATGTTTCATGGCATCAAAGAGGAAGTCTTGTTGCATTAAGGATGAGGACATGTTCCTTCTGTTAGGATAAAAAGATATTGCTCGCACTTCTTATGAGAGTTTTTCCTAAACAATCATCTACCTTCTCCACTTGTCCATGTGACTAGATAGCCCAAGTTACTTCTCCTTGTTAAATGCATTAAGATGTCTCATTCTTTTGAACTTATCCATGTGGGCACTTTGAGGTCTTGTTTTATACCAACTCGTAATGGTTTTAAGTACTTCCTCACCATTGTTATCGATTTTTTAGCACTATGAGGGCTTGTCCCATGGGTTTAAAAAGTAATTATTTTCCTTTAAGCTCAGGCTAAAATTTCCCTGATTTCAAACCAAATTGCAACCCCGTTTCCAAATTCTTAAATGGGTTGGATTGGAAGGGTTACGTGGATGTGACGACCCGGCCCATCATCTCATGTGTTATTGCTCTGTTTTTCCCATTTCATGCTTCTTCATGTTTTGTTATCGGTATGTGGTGTGTTAGAGTTGATTTAGATTGATTTTGATAAGAAATGAGCCACTAAGTCTCTTTAAGGAAAGGTTAGTTTGGAAAAGTCAACCGGATGTTGACTTGTGAGTTACAGGGCTCGGAATTAATTTTTAATGATTTGGTTAGCTTCGGGGGATGATTTGTGACTTAGGAGTGTGATCGGAATTAGTTTTGGAGGTCCGGTGTAGAATTAGGCTTGAATTCGCGAAGTTTGAATTTTGGCAAATTCCGGTTGTTAGGTGAGATTTTGATCCGGGGTCGGAATGGAATTTCGAGAGTAAAATTTTAGGTCATTTGGAGGTTTTTTGGTCAGTAACTCCATTAGGTAATTTTGGATGTGCGGGTAAAATTTTAGGTCATTTGGAGGTGTTTTGGTCGGGTTTTTGATCGAATGTGTGTTTCGGAAGTTTTGAAGAAACTTAGGCTTGAATCTGATGTGACATGGTGATTTTAGTGTTGTTTTGATGTGTTTTGATGATTGGAACAAGTTCGTATGATGTTTTGGGGTATGTTGGTGTTTTTGGTTGAGGTCCCGGGGGCCTCGGTGTGATTCCGGGTGGCCAAACGGATCATTTTTGGACTTGAGGAATTGCTGGTTTTTTCAGTTGTGGTGTTGCAGAAAGTCCCTTCTTCACGTTCGCGTGTGTGTGCCGCGAACGCGTAGGGTAAAGTGGGGAGGCGTGGAAAGTGTTCATCACGTTTGCATTGGGGCCACGCGTTCACGTAGGTTGAGTTCCTGGTGTTTGGCATTCGCGTTTGGGAGCATCGCGTTTGTGTAGAGGCAAGTAGAGGGCCAACCTATTTGTGCTTCGCGTTCATGTTTATGCGGTCGCGTTTGGTAGGTTTTGGGCCCAAGCCTTCGTGTTCGCGGGGGAACAGACGCGTTCGCGAAGGGCAAATTTGGTCATAGGAAAAGTTATGCATCGCGAACACGAGTGTGGTCTCGCATTCGCATAGAAGGAAACTGGGCATCAGAAGGGTTATTAATTGATATTTCATCTGCGAGCCTATATTATTTTTCCTCCATTGTTGAGCGATTTTGGAGCTTGGGAGAGCTAATTGAAGAAGGATTCAAGGAGGATTGATTGGAGGTAAGTTCCTTAGCCTAAATACACGAGATTATGTTAGATTTAACATGGAAATTGGTTGAAATTCACCAAAAGGGGTAAAGTTAGGGCTTGAGTTTTGATATTTCAAATTGGAATTTGATAGGTCATTTGAGCTAGGATTTGGGAGTTCTTGGTATGTATGAACTCGGGGGGAGACGAGGAATCCGTTAATGTAAATTTTGTAAATTTTCGAGAAGTGGGCCCGGGGCTCGGGTTTTGCTAGTTTAGAGATTTTTGCTAATTCTCGATTGTTTTCGATTGGGTATTGATGCCTTAGCATATTGTGATGTATTCGCTCTGTTTTTGGTTAGATACGACGCACGTGGAGATCGATTTGTGAGGCAAGGGCACAATGAGCTAGGATTTTGGCCTGCTAGAGGTGAGTAATACTTGTAAATGATATCCTGAGGGTTTGAAACCCCGGATTTGTACATCATAGTGTTGTATCGAGGTGACTTGCATGCCGGATATGAGTGTGGGGTAGAGCACTGTTGGGGACTGTGACTTGGTCCATCCCGATTGTTGATTTTTACCGCGTATTTGACAGAAATTATTTGTTATCATCATAATTTGGGGTGATTGCCATGTTTGGGGCTTCGTGCCAACTATGTGAACCCTTCGAGGATTGATATCACTGTTTTTACATTACTTGCATATTACTTGATCTCGGTTCACAATTTTAATACTATTTTGCAAACTCAGCCATTTTTTCTAAGATTTGAAAACTTAAACAATATATTATTGATGTTTTGAGCTGAGGACCCTCATGTTAATATTACCCAAGTGGCTTATGTGCATTTCTGGACTGAGCATGGATCAGGCTGCACGCCGCAGCAGTGTTATAGTGATTTTCGAATATATGGATGGCTCGGGCTGCACGCCGTTGTGATGATATATTGATATTGAAACCGAGAGCCTTTTTGAAGCCAAGACATGGTTGATATTGTGCTTGGGCTGTAGGAACCCCTCCAGAGTCTGTACAGACCCCCAGTGAGCGCCGTCGATGTTAAATGTATCGGACTGCATGCCGCAGTGGGTACCGGAGTGTACCGTCATATGCATTGCATTGCATTCATGCTTTTGTGCATTATTCATTGTTTGTGTTATTTCTTGAGATATTTATTTGTTGTACGGATATTGTCTGCTCACTCTTAAAAATGATAATTTGAGAAAGTGGTAACAGTGACACTGTATGATGTAAACGGGTCAGGTAACGAGGGCTGACCAGGAATAAGAATATTGCCTGTAGGACGATTTTATGAGCTCAATTATGCATACTTGTTTGTGCCCGAGGGGCTGACCTTTGTGCTGACTTGCACTACCTGTTCCGCAATTAATTGCTTAACTGTGGGAAAAAGATATTTTCAAAAGAGGTTTTGAACTGAGTCAAGATATTTTCTAAAGGATTTTCACGTTTTCCCTATTTTTCTTAATGGTTACACTATACCATATAGCATGTTGATTTGCTTTACGTGGTTTATTGCTGCTCAGTTATTATTTACCCTTATTACTCACTGAGTTGGAGTACTCACTTTACTCCTTGCACCTCGCGTGCAGTTGCAGGTATTGTACACCCGATAGCGGGTTATTTGGGGATCGAAGGTAGTACTATTGTAGCAGAGCAAGGTGACTGCCAGCGTCTGCGGCACCGGACTTCATCTTCCGAACTCCAGATTTTATTTTAGATATGTTATTGGCCCTGTAGTGGTATTAAGTCTTCTTTAGATGCTCATGACTGGTGACACCCTGGTTTGGGTTGTATTTTTTCTACTTGTTGTTTCAATTCATAATCAGACTATTCCTTCATGTTTAAAAATAGTTAAAAGAACGATTCGAGTTAGTTGGCTGGCCTTGTCTTCATGAGAGGCGCCATCACGATCGGGTTTGGGAATTGGGTCGTGACAAGTTGGTATCAGAGCCTAGGTTACTAGGTCTCACGATTCATGAGCAGGTTTAGTAAAGTCTCATGGATCGGTATGAAGACGTCTGTATTTATCCTTGAAAGGCTGCAGAACCTTTAGGAAAGCTTCACTTTCTTGGAATTCTTATCGTGCGCAGTTGATTCAGCTTGAGGTATAACTCTTGAAATTCCTTCCACACGTTTGTATGCGCACATGAGCACCCAGTATTGTATGTGCCTTGATGGCTTGTGATTCCCCAAGCAAGGGGCGAGATGTAATCTCCGTGAGTTTGATGTTGGGCCAGTCTGGAGGACTTGAGGCCAGATCTTGCCTATGGCTTGAGCACTAAGGTGCTGATCGTGTGAGCAAGTATTTTGAAATTATATTTTTGGTATTGTCGCTATTAGCCGGAGTGGCGGTTTGGTATTCATGTGATGAGTATGTTAGTACTGCGAGATGTAATTATATGACTTGGTAGTGACAAAGAAGTCTGCTGGATAATAGATGGACTGTTAAGTGATTCGTTTCCTATTGTGGTTTGATGTGTAGCCCGAATATGGGCGCGTGAATGATATTTTCATATCTCCTAGTTGGGAAGTGAAGTGCATTGCATGCGGCGGTATAATTTTAGACTCGGGAAGACTAATGACTGTGTAACGTATATGATGGTGGAAGGTATGCTGAAATACTAAACTGAGGCGAAACAGGTGGGTTATCTCCTACGGAGTGTTATTAAAGGGTACGATTCTTATGTATATTGTTAGAATATCTCATGTATAATTGAAAGGTACGTGTTGTAATTTGAAAATTTGGGTCGCTTCAGAGAGTGGACTTCGCAGGAGATAACCCACAATAGCTTGATAATAGACCGAACCGGTATGGTAAGGGTATGATTAATTCTTTGTATGTGTTCGAGGTAATGAGCTTTTATATGCATTTTGCAGCAATGCTCTTGGGTATTGACGGCTTGCTCAGCTTGGTTTAGATAGAAGGATTCAGTCCTGGCAGTTTAGCTTGTACAAATAGAGTTGGCAGAGATATTCTTGTTGGATTTTATCGTGGTTTGAAGATGAGTATATTTCCTATAGGTATGCGAAGCATGGAGTGTGTAATGATTTTTCTTCTAAATGGGATCAATGAAAGTTCTTAACTAGTTGAGTGTGTCGATGTCTGCGGTGCGGAAGGGAGATAAAGGTTCTTATGTTATCTGAGTGTGGTATGGTAGATGCGATATGTTGTGGAGGATTGGGATTTGTGTGTGTAAGGCTTGGTTCAGTTCGGAATGGAAAGTCATTAAATTCTTAAGCAACACGAGTAGTTGCAGGTGATTTAATAATCGATATTCAGATGATTAGGGTGAATGATCCTCATATGACTAAGGAAATGGTGTTGCTAATCATAGTGATTTGACGAGGGTATATGTTTTAGAAAAAGGGCAATGTGATTAAGTTGATGGCACTTCGGTAGTGTTGCGGTATTGTCTTGATAGATCGATTGTTGATATCTGAGTTTGTTTGGTGGCATAGGGGGAATTTCAGAATATCTTTTGTGGAATGATTGGGTACTCGAGGTGTAACTCCCAAACATACATAACAAGGATGACAGATAGACACCTCGCATGAGTTAACTATCTATTGATTTTACCTTTAATAATTTCCACTGCACAATTTACATTCCACCGAATATTGCAATTCATGGTAACAACAACAACCCATAATTCCATCACATGGCATCATACCATCAAGAATGTCATTTCATAGTAACCAAATAATCATTTGTTCATAATAGTCCTTACCAGCCATTAATGTAATCACAAAGGTGTTCATCAACAAGAATGTAATTTCATTTCAATCAACAATCCGTATGAAGTCAAGCCACGATGATTCTTGCCAGTAGTGCATCATATAGGATATTACCATGACCATATAGTTCAATTAAATCAATTCATACCCCTCTTTTATCACTACCTTCTTAGACATAAACATATGGAAACACAAAGTACATGAGGAACAGTTACGAGGAACATCAAACTCCTAGTGCAAGCTAATGTGTAATACACTTATGTTACCTTTATTATCAACTCACATAACAACTTCAGGGGAAAATATGGAGAATAGCCTGCTCACCCTCTAACTCTAAATCTCTAGGCGAACACTCACACTAAACCCTTGATGACCTTCAACAATTTCTAGATGTGCTATCATAAACTGACCATAAAATTACCTATCCAATATATATATGATCACACTATGAAGCTTCATCTTTGACTTGTCTGAAATTACAATACCCAATGGATCTAATACAGTAAGGAAGAACATAGTTCAAGATCAGGTTGGAGTTATTCAGGAATCCATTAATTTGCTGAGCAGAGCATTTCATGAGGTTATATGCTAAGAGACATAGAAGGTTACTACTAACAATACTGACGTGGTTAATTATTGTAAGGACATCAATTATTAGACAAATAAGTCATAGGGGTAACTCGTACAGTGGCAATAGGAACCATTAAGGAGGAATACTCAAGTACGTGAACCACTCATTTTCTAGAGTGTAGGGAAAATCCATTATCAAGAATAAGAATACTCTGGCACCTTGAATGTGATATGGGTTTCAAAATACATGTAATTGAATTACACTCTTAACATTACTTGACACATGGAATCTATGCCACAAGCCCGTGAGGATGAAAAGAAGTTGAACGCTTATGCGATTATCATATTTCAGACAGCTTAACCCTTCCTGATAATTGATCATATACGAAGGAACTAAAGATACGACCACTTGTCTTTCAAATCAATATGCTCATGATATGTGTAAAAATCTGAAGGCATCTAATCTCATCTAAACCTGCTCATAACTCGTGAGACCTAGTAACCTAGGCTTTGATACCAATTTGTCACGACCAAGTTCCCAAATCCGGTCGTGATGGCGCCTCTCATGAAGACAAGGCCAGCCAACAAACTCGAATCGTTCTTTTAACTATTTTTAAACATGAAGGAACAATCTGATTATGAATTAAAACAACAAGTAGCAGAAATACAACCCAAACCGGGGTGTCACCAGTCATGAGCATCTAAAGAATACTTAATACCACTACAGGGCCAATAACATATACAAAATAAAATCTGGAGTTCAGAAGATGATGTCCGGTGCCGCAGATGCTGGCAGTCACAATAGTACTACCTTCGATCCCCAAATAACCCGCTATCGGGTGCACAATATCTGCAACTGCAGGCGAGGTGCAAGGAGTAAAGTAAGTACTCCAACTCAGTGATTAATAAGGGTAAATAATAACTGAGCAACAATAAAGCACGTAAAGCAAATCAACATGCTATATGGTACAGTGTAACCACTGAGAAAAATAGGGAAAACGTGAAAATCCTTTAGAAAATATCTTGACTCAGTTCAAAACCTCTTTTGAAAATATCTTTTCCCACAATTAAGCATTTAATTGCGGAAAAGGTAGTGCAAGTCAGCACAAAGGTCAGCCCCTCGGGCACAAAAAAGAATGCACAATTGAGCTCATAAACTTGCCCTACAGGCAATATTCTTATTCCTGGTCAGCCATCGTTACCTGACCCGTTTACATCATACAGTGTCACTGTTACCACTGTCTCAAATTATCCTTTTTAACATTGATCAGACAATATCCGTACAACAAATAAATATCTTAAGAAATGACACAAACAACAAATAATGCACAAAAGCATGAATGCAATGCAATGCATATGACGATACACTCCGGTACCCACTGCGGCGTGCAGTCCGATCCATTTAACGTCGACGGAGCTCACTGGGGGTGTGTACAGACTCCGGAGGGGCTCCTACACCCCAAGCGCAATATCAGCCATGTCTTGGCTTTAAATAGGCTCTCGGCCTCAATATCAATATATCATCACTGCGGCGTGCAGCCCGAGCCATCCATATATTCGGAAATCACTATAACACTACTGCGGCGCGAAGTCCGATCCATGCTCAGTCCAGAAATACACATAAGCCACTTGGACAATATTAACATGAGGGTCCTCAGCTCAAAACGTCAATAACATATTGTTTAAATTTTTGAATCTTAGAAAAAATGGCTGAGTTTGCAAAATAGTATTAAAACCTTGGACCGAGATCAAGTAATATGTAAGTAATGCAAAAACAGTGATATCAATCTCCGAAGGGTTCACATAGTTAGCACGAAGCCCCAAACATGGCAATCACCCCAAATTATGACAATAACAAATAATTTCAGTCAAATACGCAGTAAAAATCAACAACCGGGATGGACCAAGTCACAGTCCCCAATGGTGCTCTACCCCACGCTCATATCCGGCGTGCAAGTCACATCGATACAGCACTATGATGTGCAAATCCGGGGTTTCAAACCCTCAGGATATCATTTACAAGTATTACTCATCTCTAGCCGGCCAAAATCCTAGCTCGTTATGCCTTTGCCTTGCAAATCGACCTCCACGCACATCGTATCTAACCAAAAACAGAGCGAATACATCACAATATGCTAAGGGAACAATACCCAATCGAAAACAATCGAGAATTAGCAAAAATCTCGAAACTAGCAAAACCCGAGCCTCGAGCCCACTTCTTGAAAAATTACAAAATTTACATTACCGGATTCCCCGTCTCGCCACGAGTTCATACATACCAAGAACTCCCAAATCCGAGCTCAAATGACCTGTCAAATTCCAATTTGAAATATCAAAACTTAAGCCCTAACTTTACCCCTTTTTGGTGAATTTCAACAAATTTCCATGTTAAATCTAACATAATCTCGTGTATTTAGGCTAAGGAACTTACCTCCAATCAATCCTCCTTGAATCTCTCTTCAATTAGCTCTCCCAAGCTCCAAAATCGCTCAACAATGGAGGAAAAATAACATAGGCTCGCGGATGAAATATCAATTAATAACCCTTCTGATGCCCAGTTTCCTTCTATGTGAACGCGAGACCACACTCGCGTTCGATGCATAACTTTTCCTCTGACCAAAATTGCCCTTCGCGAACGCGTCTGTTCCCCCACGAATGCGAAGGTTTGGGCCCCAAACCTACGCGAACGCGAACGCGACCGCATAAACGCGAACGCGAAGCACACATAGGTTGGCCCTGTACTTGCCTCTACGCGAACGCGATGCTCCCAAACACGAACGCGAAACACCAGGAACTCAACCTACGCGAACGCGTGGAACCAATGTGAATGTTATGAACACTTTCCAGGCCTCCCCACTTTTCCCTATGCGTTTTCTACACACACACGCAAACACGAAGAAGGGACTTTCTGCAACACCAGAGCTGGAAAAACCAGCAATTCCTCAAGTCCAAAAATGATCCGTTTAGCCACCCGGAATCACCCGAGACCCCCGGGACCTCAACCAAAAACACCAACATACCCCAAAACATCATACAAACTTGTTCCAATGATCAAACACATCAAACAACATTAAATCACTATTTCACATCGGATTCAAGCCTAAGTTTCTTCAAAACTTCCGAAACACACATTCGATCAAAAACCCGACAAAAACACCTCCAAATGACCTGACATTTTACCCGCACATCCAAAATCACCTAACGGAGCTACTGCAACTCTCAGAATTCCATTCCGATCCCCGGATCAAAATTTCACCTAACAACCGGAATTCGCCAAAATTCAAACTTGGCCAATTCAAGCCTAATTCTACATCGGACCTCCAAAATCAATTCCGATCGCACTCCAAAGTCACAAATCATCCCCCGAAGCTAACCAAATCATCGAAAATCAATTCCGAGCCCTCTAGCTCACAAGTCAACATCCAGTTGACTTTTCTAAACTAACCTTTCCTTAAAGAGACTAAGTGCCTCATTTCTTATCAAAATCAATCCAAATCAACTCTAACACACCACATACCGATAACGAAACATGAAATGGGGGAAACAGAGCAATAGCACATGAGACAACGGGCCGGGTCGTCACATCCTCCCCAACTTAAATAAACGCTCGTCCTCGAGCGTACCCAGAGTTGTCCTAGAAGCCAACCAACAGCTAAATGACCTTACCAAGCATATACCCAAGATGATCCCACGTCACCCTATTTCACATAGGCCCGATAAGACAACACAGCTGAAATTCCACAGTCCATCTAGATCATAAACCGTAGGACCACATTGCACTTTCCGAAGTCATACTCAAAATCAAAACCTCACGTCAATGTTCAGAATAAACTTGAACCAGCTGTAACAACCCATACCTGCAACCTCAGGTGAAATCACACGATATACCACATAATCCAGACACTTGAAGCCATAACTTCTATTCACAGCATTTTCCCACAACACCCGAGTGCCGGTGGAAAAACTTCTTATCAACAAGTTCTTATTCCAGAACTTTCATATACTGCCAACGAATAATGAAACACGTAATAAACTGTAACAATTTCTCGGATCAACCATTCATGAAGTCACTCCCCTTTTGGCTACTACCACAACAGATTTCCGAGCCGAACCTCGATATTAACCTTCCAACAAGCTGAAACCAAATCCGTTCATATCCATTAATGACCCCCACGATCACTTCGGGTCCGACACACCACTCTGGTGATATGACACCTCAACACCGGCCTAAGCCACAACTTGCATAACACACGCACCAATGAAGGACGATCTGAACATACTCAAACCATGACAAATGACTCAAACGAAATGATTGTACCTCAAGCTCATCAGTACCATTACAACACAAGGCTGAGAATCCATCTCACATCATAGAATAGAGCACACAAATCTAACCCACAGGGTCATATCGCCACATAGCCTCGCTACAGTGAACGATCCTATCCCAGCCACCGCTCTGCATGAGACACCTCAAGTCGCTATACTTGAAATTGACAACCATGTACGATTGATATCTGGATCCCAAACAGATCATTATACCCATAGTGAAGTAAGTAGTATACACTATACTATCCTGAAAGGACACAACCGATGCGCTATTCGCCGAGCAATACCCAATACAGACTTTCCTCAGAAACCAGGAAGCAAGGCATACAAAGTAACATGTGAAAAACTATTCTCAACATCACACTATTACAGCGTGCAACCCGATCCAGATAACATACCCATGACAGCGTGCAACCCGGTCCATACGTACTCATGGCAGCGTGCCATCCGATCCACACATACCCATGGCGGCGTGCCACCCGATCTATATATATATCTCACATAAGGAGATACACATCGAGCCAAATTTGCTCATTACAACAAAATACCGAGTACCGGTTGTAAGCATACTGAGTGCATACAATATCTACATATAGCGTTATAAGCTACAAAACTCAAGCACAATTGAGATTTTTCCTCTCAACTTCCACTATGAATCCCGATAGCACCGCACCATATGTGCCCATAGTCCGTAAATCATAACATCTCGCAACGTAGAAAATAGCTCATAGACCTCTTCAGAACGCTGATAAGCTCAACAACGGTTGAGTCAACCTACCCCTCGATAATATAATTCGGAGACAACCGAGTCAACTCAAACTGGAACACGTATCTAAAAAGTCCCTCAATACCGGAACTGGATCAATGGTAGAAACCTCTATACTGACATCCGTCACAAAGGTCCAATTAAGGAAAGCAATCCTTCCCAGCCGTCCGCTGGTCTTTGGAGATCCAATTACTCTGCTAGAACATAATCAGATGGATCCCACCACGCAACCTGTGGCATTTTCCGACATAACCCATAACACAATAGTCTAGAATGACCCAACACTGAGACAACCAGTCTACACCCCAATGTCATATCTAGAATCTAATATACCAAGCAAAGAAAGATCCACTCAGGCTTCCTAGCCACTAGCGGAACCAATACACACTATTTACAACCACTACATAGCCTGAACATGGGAACACTCAGTCTCCAGCTCCACATAGCACACAAAATACTGTACCTGATCCCAAATTCTGCAGTAATTATTTTCGAGAATGTGTCATAATAGGGCTTGTAAGTTGAGAAGGTAATCTGGAAGGCTGAAAGTGTCTTGGAAGGAAAATATTTTTGCTTGATTGAATATCAATTAGTTTTGACTTGAAAGGTACCATATAGGTGTTTTGATCTAAAACCGTGCAGTCCATGTTCTGGTATCCTTATGATAATGCAGTGCTTGTAATACTGAGATTAGTATTGTTGATATATACATTGTGGTGCTCTGTCTAGTTATGGATGTGTTGTTAAGACGATTTTGGTGATTCTCTGGCAGGTGGATAGGCCTAGTTACAAAGGAGACTCTGCCGAAACTTCTGAAAAATGTAGGAGTTAGTCAAAATTTAGGGTCTTGAGGTAGGTAAGAAAATAGATTTATTATATTAAGTGTTTAAGTCAGAATCTACTCTTCATTCGAAGACGAATGATCCTAAGGGGAGAAGAATGTAAGGCCCCGGAAATTTTCGCTAAGTAATTTAAGATTACGTGGTATCACGTGGGCTTATTATAATATTTTTATGTGTTATTAACATGGTGTACATCCATTGGATTTGATAAATATGCGTATAAGTCTTATGGTAAGTAATTTGGGGTCCAAGGAAAGGCCTAAGTCAAAGAAAAATTGGAAAAGTCCATAATAGGCTAAAATTCCCAATGATCTTGCACTAGTCCATATTTTGAACGAGCATATCTAAATATATATAAGGTTTTATGTGATGAATAACCTATAAACTAAAATATATTTGAGTCTAGTTTCTAACGCTTCAAACCGTTTGTCATTTGGACATTCCTACACAAAGTTATGATCAAATTACTAAAAGCTGGAAAAGTGCGATTTTGCGGTGAAATCTGCGATCGCAGAAATAGCTCTGCGAACCGCAAAACCATTCTGCGATCGCAGAATGGTCACAAAATGAAGCAGAACAGCTCAGTTATGGGCAACAAGTTTTGCGACGCATTTGCGGCTCGCATACCCATTATGCGATGGATTTTGCGATCGCATACTTGATTTCGGAAGGTTAATTTCCCTATTTTTATAACCCAACCCCATTTTTATGTATAGGCTTTAGGGTTCATTTTGGGGTCATTTCTTACTGATTTTAGAGAGAGGTGAGAGAATTCTAGAGAGAGAAGGAGGAACCCAACATTTAAATCATCCAAATCTTGCATCAATCTTCAAGAATCAAAGAACCCAATCCCAAGTTCTTCATCTAGGAGGTAAGATTCTATACCCTAGGTTTAAATTTCGAGTTTGGAGTATAAGATGGGTTATTGAGGTATGATTATTGGGTGTATTAATATTGTGTATATATGCATGTACAACTTAGGTTTATGGGAAGATTGCTTAACATAAATAAGTAAAGATTTGGTTGGAGAATGAAGGCTTGAAAAATAGATTTGAAATTAAGATGCTCAACTAGTATTTGATAAAATGCTCAAATGAGCTGAAACCATGAATACATTTCTAAATTGTGTTCAATTTTGTTATGTCTCAAACTAGATTGGAATTTCTAGAATTTTTGGAACGTTGTAGTAACTTAAAGAAAGCTTAAACAAGGTATCTATGGCTAACTTTAACTCTTCTGGAATCCCCTTGTTGTGACGAGCATACGGTATGTGTACCTTTTATGAAAATATGTGAATTGATTACCTTAGTTGATTTCCATACCACCAAGTTATATGTGATTGTGAGAAGTGATTTGATATGCCTATCTTGTGATGTGCAATGTTTATAAAAGCTTGAGGATGTCGACATGGAAGTATGTGTTTACTTATGTGAACTATTAGAGAATTCTTGTGATTAATGTGCCTTGAACGTTGTTGGTTAAGTCTTTCGATATGATGGTTCATGTAAATGGCAACAAACCGAATGTGGGTGTGTGAATGTGTTTGTGTGGTAAGAGCTGTGTAACAAATGATGGAAAGAAATTGTAATTGATGCAATTGAAACAACTGTGGTAATATTTGGATTATCATGGGCAATTATCGTTGTGACTTAAATGGCATATGAGCTGTTAAATATGATGGAAATGGTATTGATGGTTATGGAAATTTTTAGTGAATTGTTAATATTGTTGTTATTGTTGCTCCTTGTGAATTGTTGTTGTTGTTGTTGTTCCTACTGTTGTTGTAGTTGTTTGTGAATTGTGATTTTTCGGTGGGATTAGATTGTACGCCGCAACACGAAGTAATAAGGTGTGGGTTGTGGTGATAAGGGTGGCCGAGGTAATAAGGGTGGAAAGTGATCGAAATCACTATTGAAATGAAAATATAAGAAAATTGTGAAATCATTGATGTGACAATATTGAAGGGGAAAAGGAGAGACTGTGAAGCTTGTTTGGCTTTGATTGTTTCTTTCACGTGCATTTGATCGTTGATTCTATTGATATCTGTTACTTGTGTGTTATATGATTTTACTTGGGGTGAAGTTTGTTCACACATACCAATACAATTCAGATGTACTGACGTCCCTTTTGCCGGGGATGCTACATTCGTGTTATGATTGTAGGTGGTTCTTTAGCAGGTACTCCAGCCCACCAACTGTAGCACCTTATCCATTTTCTGTCAGCTGTATTGGTGAGCCCCTTTCCTCTCAGGGCCCTGCGTGGCTCATGCCGCTTTTCTTCCCGGAATCTTATTTTGGTATTTGTGTAAGGTATAGCCAGAGTCTTGTTGTCGGCATTTCCATATTATTCTTTAGTTGTAGTTAGAGGCTCCGTAGACAAGTTGTGGGTAGTATCGGGCATGGGAATTTAAAATAGAAGTATTGATGTTTGGCAATGATGTATAAAACTTTTAATACCTTTAATATAACGAATAAAGTTGCTAATGAAAATGAAATGGAAATCGTTAATGATATGTTTATAGAATTTGATTAGAGGAGTCTATCTCCAATTTATTCATGAGTTACTTTGGGTAGAATAAGATCTAACAGGCTGGCTCGGTCGGGTTTACTCGGTTGAGCGCTGGTCGCGCTCCTCAGATTTTGGGGCGTGACATCCTCATCACATAGCAATTCACCAAGCCATCTCACAACTCGCACGGCGCAATACATCATTACCTGAAATTGCTAACGACCACATTACACCCCGACCATTCTTCCATAACGAGTGCTTTGCTGAAATGAACACAATTGGCCTGACATAGAGCCCATATCCACATTTAGATCCATCTACCGACCTTAAGTCGATCCTGACCGTATCAAACTAAGCCAATAACCCTTCTAAGGTCCATACAAATTTCCCTCTTCTCATAACACACAAGAACACACACCATAATCGGAGTACTCATCCACAGTCCACAATGCAGTAACTGAGTGCCCTCCGGGCATATATTCTCAATTTATCGATATCATCACAAATCTCCATACTGGGGTTAAATCTTTAATCAATCAAGTGACCACATGTCACACTTATACAATATTCATGTGGGATGCGCTCCCACAACCTTTCGAAACATATAACAAGTCTGTACATCCCAACCACCGGTCGTACCAATGCTGAAAAGTGATCAAGAATCATTAACCATGATACAAGCCCTTCTTAAAGAACACCGATCTCATGTGACACTGAAGACAATACCAACTTACTTTAACATCAAAACTCCTTTCCTGCTCATCCGAGCTTCTGACATCCTTGTCCGCACCAAAATGCAACCTTGATTCTCAATTCAAATTCCATACCACTCGCTGCACCCAATGTGTCGATATACGATAGGACATGATTCTTCATCATAACTCCGGAACCATTAATAGGTTAACTCTTCATCACATAAAAGCTTTTCACTGAACTCACTTCAGGAGGAACATAGCAACACATAGGTAAATTTTCATAACTGTAGAGTATGCAAACATCTAAGTAGTGGTATAAGCCACCATAGCCCTTCTGTGGCCCAACTCCACATAACAGGACAAAATAGTAGAATACTTTCTGTATAACACTAACTACGGCGATCGACAAGCCTCGCATGCACCGTCACAATTCACTTGCATAACTTGATCACACTGAAAAAACTAATCATTACCAGCAACATGCCAATTCGACTATGGCTAACCAAATCCCTTTTATTCCAATTTGTCCTTGATTGCCATGGAAACAATGATAACCCTATTCAACACTTACCGCACTCTATCCACACTCGTCCCGAGTGACCTTGAATCACGAGACCATGTTGTCTCAAATCCAACGAATTATTTTCACACCACCCAATTACTACATCGCAAGCCAAAACATCATAGAACATTCTGTGCCTCTTCTCATAGGCTGCTAGCAAGCTTGATCCTTACCCGTAACCATACGCTCGAAATCATTAGGCATCACACCTCATCTTGTGAATTTGACATGATCGTTGTTGAGAGCCACCCGCTCTGACTTGGCCCCGATTATAATCAACTCCATGAGTCTTCCATCACATGAATACTCCCTTGGCGAAGAACCCTCCAAATCACTTCACTTGGAACCCGCATCTATACAAAGCAAAATCCTAAATCTTTCCCTAAGTCTTAATATGGGCCAGTAAGGCCAATGATAGCCCACCTTTAATACTTCCTTATTCAAATTACCACTTATGGTCCTTTCCCGTAGCTGAAATATCCCATCGATATCCTAATAGCCAAAAATCTCGTAAGTAGTTAACCATGAAACCCAATCATAAGCGGTGGGACTCTTCCACTTAGCATAAAGCCATCATTTTACAAACCTGGAACTCACCCATCCTCTTTACCTCTTATTGACATAACCTTGCGCAATCAATGGCCGAAGTTCTCGAAATCTTTCTCGGAAACCCCCTTCTTATATTCTGACTCATCAAACGCATTTGCACAACCGATCTCTTTGCTATATAACTGATAGAATTCTTCACAGAAGCCACTCCAACCACACGACCGCTAATCTGCTCACTTGGGTAACCCACCTATAAAAGCTCTCCCTGGCATCTTCCAATGCTGCTGTACGGGGTACAATCAGACACCAATAACACATCCTGAGTCTGAGCTCACTCTCCAGATGCACAGCTCCATTTACGCCTCGTGGATATCATTTAAATATGCAGCAACAACCTTCCAATTCGAAGTTATGTTGCATCCTTCTTTCTTTTAGGCAGCTCCTTTTCGTTATATCAAACCTCCTGCCGCATAATAGCCCATACTTCAAATTAAATCTGTAGACCCCGATAACCAAGCTCTAATATTCTCAAATCACTCCAAACCCTCCTTAAGGTGTGTGGTCATCCCACCGCAAAGCCCATACTCAACTCTGCTACTCTCCCACTTTGGCGGAACTCATCCCCTTAATCGACTACTGGACCTTTGCATCATATACCTGGCCTTTTTATAATTTTGAACACCGCCTAACGCTTGCCACATGTCCTTCCTCGTCCTTTGATATTTAGTGGTTGTCTTAAATAAAATCTAAATTCGTTGCACTTGAACCCACAATTGATGCTAACTTTAAACCTTTCCGAAGGCCATCTTTATCGAACCGTTAATATTAGAAATACTGATTAAATCCTGAACCACCGCACCTTGCGATACCCGACAGTTGCATCTCCAATACTATTTTGCAATATCTTGCCCCAAAGGCGAATTGTAGTAGATCATAACACCGACAAACTTAGTACGTTCAATAAGGGCAACAACACCCCATCACAGAAGAAAGCTCCACAACGCTTGCAAATACCAAGTCTCATTACTTCTACCAGCCCACACGTGACCATCCATAGTCGGACTGCCTTTTCCCTACCACGAATAAAATACTGAATCTCTTGATTATGCACTGAATAAACCTCTCTTCAAGTCATTCACTGCCCCGATGCATAGGCAAACTTCATACCATCATAACAATATTGCGGAACAATTGTTCATAAGCATCGTGGCAACTTGTGCCTAGCCCCAGAGCCCTCAGTAGTACTGTTACTAGGTTGAAATAATAAAATATTCTTCCATAAAGTGACGATAATAATCCGACCAGCTATACCAAGAGAAACATCATGTATCACATCTATAGTATCATTACGGTTCTTAAATTTTCGATTTATAACAAGTAGTTCTCGTCGTGTAAGATTGAGTAGGAAAGAAACGAAGGCATAAGCCTCATAGGAAATCAAATCGCACGACAAGGAATCAAGAAGGGAAGTACTCCTAACAGTCCCACAACCCCCGAGGATAAGTACAGACGTCTCCGAACCGATCCACGAGACTCTACTAGGCTTGCTCATGACTCGTGAGACCCTAGGAACCTAGTTTAGTGATACCATGTTGTCACGTCCCAAAATCCACTAAGGGTCGTGATGGCCCCGGACACTACTGTCAGGCAAGCTAACCAAATCATTTAATCAAAATCTCGTTTTAATACTTTTGAAATCTAGGATTTTCCTTCAATATTTAGCAATTTAAAAGATAATAGTCTCAAATCAAATTTAAATGATAAGCGGTTAATACAAATACTTCAATCCATCCCAGAACCCGGTGTCACAAGTGCTTGAGCATCTACTGGAAAGGAAAATAAAATACAACATCCGTCTGGAATACAGTGGATAGGGAGTAAATACAATATACTGGAAGGGACTGCTTTAGCTGTGGTCGTCTCGAATAATGCAGCCCATCTAGTCCCATAATCATCCGTGCTATTATGCCCAGTAGACTGCAAGAGTTACATATACCTGTGAAACAAAAATTCACAGAAGTGTAGTATAAATATGTAAACAACATGTATTCAATGAGTATCCCACCTAATCTCGAAGAAGTAGAGACGAGATGGTCAACTTCGACACTTACTAGTGGTCAAATAATAATATGATGAAGATGTGAGGATAACATTGATATATATAGCAATTATAACTCATAAAGCAAGAAAACAGGTAACACCTTCTCAAATAACAATGAAATTCCAAGATTTACTTTTCATTATCTTTATAGTTTATAGCGGCCATAAAAAGGCAATATCAACTTCAATAAGTTTCAGGATAAGCAATGCAAGCATGCGCATATTATGCCAAGACGACGACCTAATCTAACAGAAATAAATTGTGCACTTGCCGAGGGTCGACGACGCGCCTATAGATGCAACTATTTAATTTGCCGAGGCGTTCGGCCCGTTCCAAAATTAAACACACACAAACGGTCAATCAAGTAGCCAACAGGGAATAATTATCCTTAGAATAGCCAATTCTCCTTTAACAATTTAAGAAAATGAGGTTTAGATCTTTTTAGAAATTCATTTACTAACTCGAGGTGATTTAAGCAATTCAATGTCGATAAGTTTACAATTAATCCAAGTATAGCATGCTTTTGGGTCCTAACTACCCGGACAATATCATAATAGTAGCTACGTACGGACTCTTGTCACCTCGTGCATACGTAGCCCCCACAAATAGGAGCACAAAATCAATTATTTCACCTATGGGGACAATTCCCTCTTACAATGTTAGAAAGGAGACTCACCTCGCTCCGAAGATCCATAACCGGCATTCCACGCCCTTATGAAGACCATAATTGATGCACCATGCTCCAAAACTAGCCAAGCATTATACAAATCCATTAATATATGCTCAATTACTCATGACCAAAATGCCCTCGGGCCACGTGCCCGGAATTTGAAATTTTTCGAAGATGAAGTGTACCCATGGCCTTACAAACTCAAATATATTATTTTCACTATATTCCATACTCAAAATCGTGGTTGAATTACAAGAATACAAATTTTAGGTCTTTCTACCAAAACCCCCAAATTTCTACTAATTTACATGCTAAAATCCTTATATAATTGATGCATTTAACTCAAAATAGGTGAGGATATCTCACCTTGATGTTGATGATGAAATTTCCCTCTCGAAGCTCCCAAAATTCGCCCATGCCAAGTGAAAAATGGGAGAAGAATGGCCACCCCCCGAGTTTTAAAACCCTTCTGCCTCCAGCTATTTCTGCACCTGCAGCCTCCATACCGCTTCTGCAGTTCCGTAGTTGAGGTTCCAATACCATATCTGCGATCCTCAACATGATGCCCCTCTTCCGCTTCTATGACTACACCACTGCAGGTGCGGTCTCGCATCTGCGGAAAAATGACCGCATCTGCACTCCCTGCCACTTCTGCAATCGCTCTTTGCGGTCCCTTCTCTTCTAGCCCAAAACTGCTCCTGTGCATCTACGGTCCCGCATCTGCCGTCCAAAAACCGCAAATGCGGTTATGACAGCAACCATCAAACCTCAGCCTTCCAAAAACTCAATTTTTGATCCGTTAACCACCCGGAATCCACCCGAGGCCCCCAGGACCTCAACAAAACTTACCAACCAATCCCAAAACATGTTACTGACTCGCTCGAGGCCTCAAATCGCATCAAAAAACACTAAAAATCATGAATCGACCTCCAATCCGAACTTAATAAACTTTAAAATTTCAAACTTCTATTTCCGATGTTTAAACCTATCAAATCACGTCTGATTGACCTCAAATTTTGTGCATAAGTCATATTTGACATTGCGGACCTACTCCAACTTTCAAAATCGGATTTCACCTCGATATCAAAAAGTACACTTCCGGTCAAACTTCTCATAACCTTCAATTTTCCATCTTTAGCCAAATGACTTCAAAATTACCTATGGACCTCCGAATTCACTTCTGATCGTGCCCCTAACTCCAAAATCACCATATAGAGCTCAAACGAACAACAATAACACTCAAACGGACAACGGTAACACTGAAATGCACTTCAAGCCAAACTTATATTTCTTCTAAAATGCTTACTTCCTCAATAGGCACCAAAACACTCCCGAGTTATCCAAAACCCGAACCAGGCATAAGCCCAAGTCCGAAATCATCATATGAACCTGCTGGAACCTTCAGATCCCGATTCCGAGGTCTTTTACTCAAAATTCTAATCCTAGTTTATTCTTTCAACTTTAAGCTTCTGAAACAAGAGTTCTCCTTCCAAATCAACTCTGGACTTCCCGGAATTCAATTCTGACCTCACGTACAAGTCACAATACCTTAAATGAAGTTGTTCATGGCCCCAGACTGCTGAACGACGTGCTAGAGCTCAAAACGACCGGTCGGGTCATTACACCTAAGTCACAAATCATCTAATGAAGCTAACCAAATCATAAAAACTCTAATCCGAGCTTATATAAAAATAAGTCAACTCTTGGTCAAACCTTTCAAATTCAAAGCTTTCAACTGAAACTGTTCTTTAAAATTCATTCCAAACCTTCCTGAAAACTAAAACCAATGGTCTAAATTAGTCATAATACATTACACGGACAAGTCATGCCTGAGAATTGGCGATCAAAGTGCAAAAGTTCAAAACGACCGGTCGGGGTCGTTATAGAGGTAAAAGGAGAAAATGAAAAACTAAAAGTTGCTTCATATAAAGGAAAAGAACATCTAGGAGAACAAGTACTACAGATTGGACAAAGTTCGAATGTAGTATAAGAACTGCTTAGTAGAGGAAAAAGAGTTCGTAATGCCAGTTGGCATTTAAGATCTCCATATAAGGAACAAGTAAAGGTATGAATTGGAGTCTGAAATATGTTCGAAAATGTTGCTGGCATTATCGGAAGACAATCAAATCTTCTGAGGATAATTTTTAATAATATTTAAAAGAAAACAAGAGAAAAGGTCGTCTACCAAAGTAAGTTTTACTATTCAGCTTATTGTACATTTATTTCATATATATGTTATTCAAAAATCTCTTTTAATTTATTTTTTTCATATTTGTTCTGTCTTTATTTTTTTAGGGAAGTAACTAATATTTATAAAGAAGATCCTGTACTAAAAGCAAAGCCATATGAACTTTACAATAAGAAAATTTAGTCAAGAATGTTCTTTAAAGAGATTGCAGATGATAAGTTTACTTTGAATGATGCGGTATGTATATATCTTTTATGTTGTGAACTCATGATTTTATTTTGTATTATATATATATATATATATATATATATATATATATATATATATATATATATATATATAAA
>MU773962.1:24906-97229 GCA_026770625.1 Nicotiana glauca
ATATATATATATATATATATATATATATATATATATATATATATATATATTCAGCATATAAATATTTTATTGTATTATCTGAGGAAGAAGCATATATATCACATCAATAAGTATCCATTTGCTTCAACATGTTGTGTGGACTTTAACGGCACTTTGGAATTTGCATATAAGGACTGGAATGATCATTCAAAAGGTTTTAATGAATTTGAATTTTGGAGTGAATGATTGGAATTTGGGCTTTGTCAGTATATTTTGGCTGAGAATCGTAAATGTGGAATTCTATGGTCATCTGTTCAAAACATTTTCTGTCCGATGAGACTTCCTCCAGATTTGGTAAATGGTGAAATTCCATTAGATTCTTGCACTCATTAATTTCTGACAGTATTAGACTTGAATGAGAAGACCAGGGATGTATATGATTCGGTGTACAAGGGAGATGAGTATACTATTATCAAGGAGCAGCTTATTGCTTATGAGCATTCCATTCCTGTGGTTTTGGAGCATTGTAAATTTGGTGACTTGCATCTTACATTTGGTTATATGTATGAACCATTTGTGGTTTCCTGGAAAGAATCACCAAAATAGATTGGAAACAAAAGTTGTGGTACATTTTGTTATAAAGTTTGTTGATATGATGATGCAGGATCAAGATGTTATGACAATTGTGCCAAATACAATGAAATATTATCGTGAGTATCTTGGTTTTGGTATATGGGCACATGCAAATTGGAAACGCAAATTAGGGTATGAAACTCCTCCAGAGAATGTTGGTGATGATTATGGAGAGAATAGAAATAACTTATGTAAATATCCTTTAGCACTTGGTTATCCTCTATTGTAAATACCTTGATAAACATAGTTTTGATTCCTATATATTATGTTGGATATGTATTAGTTTTGCTTCCTTTTCTTTAAAATGCTTTGCTTGATGTATATTATACTGGATATCTAACATGTGAAAGCATATTATCCAGTACTTTATACCAGGTATGTATTATTGAATAAAATATCAATGCACTCGAGTTTATATATTTTATATTTTTTTAATATATATTATACTTGAGGTATATTCTGCTAAATCATAATATTCAGTATTTAATACTGGACGTTAAAAATCCAGAAGTTAGTATATGCTGCAAATGCTACATAACTTTTCAGGTCTGTTTGATGCTTTTGGTTCAGAGGAATGAAATTTCCAAGTAAAGTAGGTAGTTGTGATTTGTGTGACGGTAATAATTACATTTTCTGTCATTTTATGGGATTCTGTATCTTATGGATAGAAATTTGGATTTCATATTTTACGGCTTTATATTAATGAAGTATACTGGAGTCTATATTGCTTTTGCAAACGATGCGCCATTCACTAAAGTGTACCTCCAATTGCTCCAGCATATTATACTGGAGATTTACCACCTGAAAGCATATCTTCTGCTTATTTTTCTGGAAATGGACAATTCTGATATAATAAAATAGATTTAATAATTTATTTTCTTTATTTTGCGTTATACATAGCTTTGTATTATGATGTAATATCAATTTGCATTACATCACATAGAAGTAAATATAACCATTGGGTGCACTCTTTTATGCATATAGTACCACATATTATATTATACATTGGTAGTTGTGTCACAGTTATAATGACATTCTCAGTCATTTCATAAGATTCTCGTATATTTTATGAATAGTAATTTGAATATCATATTTTACAGTTTATACTAACGAAGTATACTATGGTCCATATTGCTTTTGCAAACGATGCGCAATTCACTAAAGTGTACCTCAAATTTCTCCTGTATATTTGTCACGACCCCAACCCCGGTCGTGGTGACGCCCAACACACTGCTAGGCAAGCCCGACCAATTCAATAACCTCAACCATTTTTATACAGTTCATGAATTAATTAACACAGATAAATTACTAAGTCATTATACTGAAATTCTGAAATAGTGTTAAAACATGCGGAAATTCCAAATACCAATACTTCTACACAGTCCGAAGAATCCGGTGTCACAAGTCTGAGCCTCTAATACATGAGTATCAACCTACTACATATCGTTCTAAAGAAATGCAAAAATGAAATAATAAGATAGAAGGGAAGATCAGGACTGCGGACGTCATGCAGCTACCTTGATACTCCCGGATAAGCTGCTCGGTAGAGAAGTCCTCACTCTGCCTCAGATGCACCTGGATCTGCATGCAAGGTGCAGGGAGTAATATGAGTACTCCGATCCAGTGAGTAATAAACATAAATAAAGGCTGAGAATAAGAAATCTTGAATCGGCACAAAGTAATTCTATAAATATAGCAATTAAACCAAGAAGTATAAATTCTGTAAACCAGTGAAAACGATTTAGGAAACATTGCAATAGATAAGTAAGTAAATGACAGCCAAATATGAAATGCAACATATAGTATGATACTCTCTAGTACCCGCTGTGGCATGCAACCCGCTCCATTTATTTATTGTAGGCGATGCTCACTGCGGGTGTGCAGACTCCGGGAGGTGCCCTTTATGGCCCAAGCGCAATATAAAGCCATCTAGTGGCATCAACTAGGCCCTCGGCCTCATATCAATATCAATATAATACCACTGCGGCACGCAGACCGATCCCATACTAAGTCCAGAATAACATAAGCCCCTCGGGCACAATAATATATAAATATTCAGTCCAAACTTCATTAGAAATATTATTTAAGTTTCAAGTTTGAGGAGAAGTGGCTGAGTTTGAAAAATAGTATTAAATACTAGGACTGAGTTAAATACGTAAAAATGGTAAGAAACCAGTAATACCAATCCCTGAAGGATTCAATCAATTGGCACGAAGCCCAAATATGACAATCAGCTCAAATCATAATGATAACAGGTGATATTCAGTCAAATACGCAGTAAATTTATCTATCAGGACGGACCAAGTCACAATCCCCAACGGTGCTCTACCCCACACTCGCTATCCGGCGTACAAGTCACCTTAATATAGCACTACGATGTGCAAATCTTGGGTTTCAAACCCTCAGGACATCATTTACATCTATTACTCACCTCAAGTCGGCCAAAATCCTAGCTTGATATGCCCTTGCCTCTCAAATAGACCTCCTCGTGCGTTGAATCTTATCAAAACGACAACAAATACGTCACAATATACCAATGGAACAATACCCAATCGAAAACAATCGAAAAATAGCAAATACCAGCCCCAGCCCCACTTCTTGAAAATCAGAAAATTTATCATCAACGAATTTATCTCGGTACGAGTCCATACATACCAAGAACTCCCAAATCCGAGCTCAAATGGCCCATCAAAACCCAATTTGAAATATCAAATTTCAAGCCCTAGTTCTTTCCCTTTTTGCTAATTTTCATGAATTTCTAGGTTAATTCTAGGTTGTTTTTAGTTCATAGAACTCACCTCCAATCAATCCCAGTCGAAACCCTCTTTAGTTCCCATCCAAAAGCTCTCAAGGATGCTCAACAATGGTGAAAATAAGGCTTAGCTCGCGGATGAAATATTATTAAAAACTCTTCTGTCCAGGCCTCTTTTCCTCTATGCGATCGCAGTGCACAAAATTCAAAACCCAAAATTTAACACTACACGATCGCATAAATATCCCTGCGATCGCAATGACCAAACACTTTACCTTACGCTATCGCAGACTCACCCACGCGATCGTGATGAACAAAATATCCAAACTCCCAAGATTCCTCTATGCGATCGCACTAACTCTCCCACAATCGCACTGCATGAACTCTCGACTCGTGATCGCGAACCCAACCCTGTGATCGCATTGAACAACTAATCAGACACCCAAAAATCCTTCTATGAAATTGCAAAGCCTCTCTTGCGATCGCATATGGCAAAACTCTACAGCACTGACCTGCAATTTTCTGCAGCATTCAAAGTCCCAAAAACCTTCCGTTGGCCATCCGAAAACACCCCGAGGCCCCTGGGACCTCAACCAAAAGCATCAACGCATCCTAAAACATCATTCAAACTTGCTCTAATTATCAAAACACCTCAAACAACACCAAAACCATCAAATTACATCGGATTCAAGCCTAAGTTCTTCTAAAACTTTCGAAACACGCATTTGATCAAAAACCCAACCAAAATACCTCCGAATGACCTGAAATTTTGCACACACATCCGAAATCACCTAACGAAACTATAGAAACTCTCAGAATTCCATTTGGAGCCTCGGATCAAAATCTCACCTATCAACTGGAATTCGCCAAAACACTAACTTTGCCAATTCAAGCCTAATTCTACACCGGACCTCCAAAATCACTTCCTATCACACTCCTAAGTCACAAATCATCCGCCAAAGCTAAACAAATCATCAGAATCCATATCCGAGCCTCCTAACACATAAGTCAATGTCCGGTTGGCTTTTCTAAAATAAGCCTTCCTTAAAGAGACTAAGTGTCTCATTTTCTTCTAAAATTAATCCAAATCAACTCGTTCACACAAGACACTCATAATGAAGTAGAAAATGAGGGAAACAGGGAGGTAACTCACATGACAACGGGTCGTCACAATATTCTACTGGAGATTTACCACCTAAAAGAATAATCTTATATTATTTGTACTGGATATGTACAATTTTGATATAATAAATTAGATTTAGTAATTTATTTTCTTTATTATGTGCTACACATAGCTATTGCAAATGATGCGCCATTCACTAGGTACCTCGAATTTGTAAACAACGCGCCATATATTAGCTCGAATTTCAAAATACATAATCGTTAGGGTTTAATTGGTTGTTCTTGAGATTTAATTTTTGAAATCTCAATCTTAATTTTGAACAGTTGATGTTTTATGGGTAGAAATCACTCTCTCATCAAGCATAAAAAACGTATTCATCCAATCTCAGTGTCATCAGATTTTTCTAATTTTGTCATGGATAACGAAAATTATTCTCTTACAATGGCAGAATCTTATATGAAAGATGCTCCAAGTGATCATGCAGTTGGTGTATCATCATCAGCAAGNGAACAGTTGATGTTTTATGGGTAGAAATCACTCTCTCATCAAGCATAAAAAACGTATTCATCCAATCTCAGTGTCATCAGATTTTTCTAATTTTGTCATGGATAACGAAAATTATTCTCTTACAATGGCAGAATCTTATATGAAAGATGCTCCAAGTGATCATACAGTTGGTGTATCATCATCAGCAAGTGGAACAAAAGTTGTTAGTTTATGACGGACTCGATCACAAAGGGCTAAGGCACAAAATACCTCTAGATCATCTTCGAATATCTCTGGGTCAGCTAGTATTAGAATAACTCATTCTCAAAGTGCTAAGGAATGTGAAAATAGTGGTTCTAAAAGTGTCAAGGAACCAGAAGTTGATGTTTCTCAAAATAATATTAAGCTTATAAAAAAAGAAGAAGAAATTCAAAATCATTTTTGAAGGTAAATTATATCACACCTTATTTATTTATATACATTTTGTATATTGTATACCCATATTTTATACTTATATATGTGTTTGTATTGTATTGCAGCTTAGTTCAAGTAATAGACCAATACTTGGCAGTAACTTCAATTTTGAGATTGTTAACAATTTGAAAAAAAAATTATGAGCAACGCAACTTGAACTTGTTAAGTCAACTTGCTTTGGCTATGTGTTGAATTTCCTTAGCATAAACTACAAACACAGTTAATATATTATTTGTTAACTAAGGAGGTTGAGAAAGAGAAAGTGAACGAAATGGCATTTCTTGTCAATGTAGTTAAGCTATGTTTTGGCTTGGTAGAGTTTGCTCGTGTAAGTGGATTAAAATGTACCGATGATGTACAACTTTGTAGTGAAGCTACGTAAAAGAATAATCCTTCAATTGCAAAGTAATTTATGAATTACCCTTATGTTTCTAAAGACAACCTTGTGGATTGTTTTCGTACTATCCATTTGAGTCTGATGAAGATGCTATTAAGATAGCAGTGCTATTTGTTGTAAATTCATTCCCCTTTTCTATTAAGAACACCAAACTAGTTGATAGGAAGTACTTGGACTTTGTTGAAAAGGATGACTACAATAGATATACATGGGGAATAGATGTATATGAGGAAACAGTGAGAACAATGTCAGGTATTTTGGATAAGCAGAGACGGTATTATTGTATTTCAGAATTCCCTTATAGTATTCAGATATGGTTCTACGAATGTTTTAAATATTTGCATAGTTCTGTTGCAAGTCGATGTGAAAATACATCTCCAGCAATTCTTTGATGGAGTGTTACACAACAGTTTAAATTTCTATGGCTTACCTTCTGAGAAGGTAAATTAAATTCTTTTTTCTTTTATCAGGTATTAAGAGCTAGTTTTGCTATATATAATTTTGTTACTAATATTTAGTAAAATGTATGTTTATGTAGTTGAATTTAAATAATATATCTTTTGAGAATGAGATTGCGGATACTGTTAATAAGAAACAAGTTAGTTCAGATGATGATTTTGTTAATCATCCACCTGAGATTTAAAAAGACAGTGCAAAATGATGATTAATGTTAATTCTAAAAGGAAACGGATACCTTCTAATGTTTTGGGAAAGAAGGAGAAAGATGGTAATAGTTTGAAGAATCAGGGGAAAGCTACTGATGAAATATCAAAAATGAAAAGTATCGGTATTAATGATTTGGAGAAACATATGATGGATAATGTCTATAATAGTGCTACAAATGGAAACCTAAAGAAATATACTAATGTTACAGCAGCAAATAATAACTTTGTTGATTCTACATCTGGAAAAGGAAAACTCAAAAATGAAATTGGAAATGATTTGGAGTAAAAGGTGGTGGAGAATATTCATAACCAACATCGAAGTATAGGTAAAGCCTCTGTTGAGCCACCAACTAAATATAGTGAGTGGTATGTTCAGTTTAAGATTTTGCAAGATGGCCAAGATAAATTGAAGAAAGAAGTATCATTATTGAAGAAGGAATACAAGGAAGAACTAGTGATTTTAAAAAATTTCTTGTTGAGAAATTTGTTGAGGTGTTCAATGCAATTAATTCAATAAAGAAGAGTATGTTAGAGGTATAGTAGTACTTACTCATTGTTTTTTTTTTTTTTTTTTTGGTTATTTTATATCTAATATCATTTTATTTGAACTATTTGTTGCAGCATGACCAAAATGTAGATGTGAAAAAAGATGTACAAGGTGATACTGATCAGAAGCAGGATGCAGTCAATGAAAACATACAAGGTATATTAAAATTTGTAATTCTAGATGTCATTTTAGTCTTTTAATTGCACAAGTGAGTCTGTATTATGTTGTTGGATACGTTGTTGTAATTATATGGGCTCCTAGGGGGCCTTGGTACGAATCAAACTTACTTTTGTAGTTGAGTGACTGTTAGAGTTTTCAGATACGGTGCAATTGCATCTGTGAGTAAATGGTCGCATGTGTTAGCACGTACATACGGCCAACTGATCATAGAAGTGGAAATGGCAAGCAATGATTTGGTTCGCAGGTGCACAAGGTTGGGGCTAGGTGGGCACCTACTTAAGCGTTGTGTTCCGTAAAAGCGGATGTTTGGGGGCTGGTGTATGATCTGTCCTTGGTTGCATAATCCTCAAAGTTTTAAATACAGAATATGGAATATAGTTAGTCTTTGCTCCTAAATATGGTATTAAAATGTAAAGTTGTATATTAAAAAAATTATTTATATTTTTCTGACATATTAATGTATTTTTTATGTAGCATCTGGTTTTGTTGATGTTGGATTTCAAGATGAAGATGAATGGTTAAAGATGTGTGATGTACAGGCTCATAAATTAACAGCTGAGGATTGTAAACAAACAAGAAATGAAGATGTTCCAACTTCAGAAGTTTATAAAAAATCATCAACTAAGATGATTCCAGATCATGAAATTGAGATGACTGACGCTCAAATTGATTGTCAGATACATAAAATAACTTTCGAGTTTGGTAATAAGTCCATAGGTCTTGCTCCTATTCCAAAATACTCAACACATGAAGAGGCTGCTACTTCTTCCTTTGCAATTCAGTCAGGTTTTGAAGGTGCCAAAGTTTATGAGATTTTGGACGACTCTACTGAACAAGATGCAACAAAAACGAAAAAACCTCTTGTACCACGTGTTATTGTGAAAAGGGATCACCCGTTTAAAATATCAATTACTGAAGAAATTCCTGTATCAATTAGAGATGACTTCAATAAGTTTGTTCAATCAAAGTTAATCCAAACTCACGGGTAACTTTACATATATCTGACTTATGTTTTCATTTATTTTCTTTGTAATTATAGTTCGGACTATTCTATTTATATCTTCATTAAATATTTACAGGAAGAAAGGTTATGAGAAGAATGATGATATACTGGATGAAGAGTTTGATCTTGAAATTGAATTTATAGCTAAGAAGACATGGTTTTTTGAATTTCATTATTCTGTATAGGTATCAATGTAATGATATGTGAACATACATTACTTTTTTTTTGTATAAATATATGTCTGTATATTCAATTAATGTCTGTTTTCTTTTTGTAGCATATTGATGTTATATTCTATTACCTCCAGAAGAAAGCAAAATATGGAAATATAAGGATGACAACTACCGACAACTATTTCAGCTTTACCATTCAAGAAGTATACAGTAAATAAAATATGGATAGCATGAGTGTAAAAAATCAGATTTTTGAATTGACAAAGATGTTAAGAGAGTATGTACTTGAGTTTAACATTCTTTGTAACACCAACTAGCTTTTTGTGGATTATATAATCATGCCAATCAATATAAAAGATGCATGGCATTGGGTGTTGGGTGTTTTATCTTTACATGATGGGTGTATATATGTATATGACTCGATAAAATCCTCAAGACATGATGATGTAGTTCATAAAGTTTTGAACTCATTTGCCGTAATGATACCATCGTTGCTCATGACTACGATATTTTATAAGCAAAGAAGTGACATTGCAATGGACATACCATATTATTTGGAAAAACAAGATCTAAGTGATCCATTTCCTGTTATTTCAGTTGATAACTTGCCTCAACAAGAAAAAGCATAAGTGTTTTCCTGTGTTTATCTTTCTCCTTTATATTACTTCAGATTTCAATCTTTTACTTTCTTAATATGTATTTTATTTTAGTGATTGTGGTATATATAGTCCCATAATTTATAAGGAGAAGCTTTGTTTTATGGTCTAAGTACTTGTAATCTGCTGTCCATTTCCCATCGAATGCGATAACCAAGAAATTTGTGTGCATCCTGTATTTAACGAATCAAATAATTAGATATTTAGAAGTTACATTGTTATAAAATAAACTCCAGTAAAATAAGGCGTAAATACTTGAATTGTTCATATTAATTAAGCAAATTCCACCTTAGTATACTGGGGTTCCTGGAGTCACACATAATTCCAATATATTATACTTCCAGTATAATATACAGGAAGTGTCTAAAGTTTATATATTAAATTAATAAATTCCAGTTTCTTATACTTGTGTTTTGTTCCATACCATTTTTTGTACAATTTTTATAGTAGTTTGAATAAAAGATACTTCTAGTATAATACATAGGAGTTTTATGAATTTTTTATTGTAATGATCCGACCGGTTGTTTTGAGTAATAGCGCTCCGCTCAGCAGTTGGAGGCCAAGAACAGCTTTGTTTCAGGTATAATGACTTGTACGCGTGGTCAGAATTGAATTTCGGGAAGTCCAGAGTTGATTTGCGAAGAGAATTCTTATTTCGGAAGCTTAAAGTTGACAGAATGAACTAGGATTGGAATTTTGAGTAAACGACCTCAGAATCGGGATCTGAAGGTTCCAATAGGTTCGTATGATAATTTTGGACTTGGGCGTATGCCCAAATCAGGTTTTGGATAACCCGGGAGAGTTTTGGCGCCTATTGTGGAAGTTGGCATTTTAGAAGGAATTTCATAAGTTTGGTTTGAAGAGCATTTCAGTGTTATCGATGTCCGTTTGGGATTTTGAGACTGGGAGTACCTCGTATGGTGATTCTGGAGTTGGGAGGGTGATCAGAAGTGAATTCGGAGGTCCGTAGGTCATTTTGAAGCCGTTTGGCTAAAGATAGAAATTTGAAGGCTTTTGAGAAGTTTGACCGGAAGTGGACTTTTTCATATCGGGGTCGAAATCCGATTCTGGAAGTTGGAGTAGGTAATGTCAAATATGACTTGTGTGCAAAATTTGAGGTCAATCGAATATGATTTAACAGGTTTAAACATCGGAAATAGAAGTTGGAAAGTTCAAAGTTCATAAAGCTTAAATCGGGGTGTAATTCATGGTTTTAGCGTTGTTTGATATGATTTGAAGCCTTGAGAAATTCCATAATGTATTTTGGAATTGGTTGGTATTTTTGGTTGAGGTCCCTGGGGCTCGGGTGGATTCCGGGTTATTAACGGATCGAAAACTGGATTTTGAGAAAAGCTGAGGTTTGCTGGTTGCTGGTATTTCCACTTCTGCGGAAACGGGGCCACAGAAGTGGAATGAGAGCCGCAGGAGTAGTTTATGGTCAAGGCTTGGAGACCGCAGATGCGTTCAAGGATCCGCAGAAGAGGGACTGCATCTGCAAAGGGAAGATCGTAGAAAAGAAAATGAGAGGCCCAGTTGAAGCCACAGAAGCGGCGGGTTTTCTGCAAAAGCGGAACCGCCGAAGCGGTTGGACGTCCACAGAAATGGAATTGGGCTGGAGCCCAGGAACCGTAGAAGCGGAACATTTTCCGCAAAAGCTGGACTGCGGGAGCGGGAATATTTTCGCAGAAGCGAAAAGACCTGGAGGTAGAAGGTTATTTTTAAAGTCGGGGTTTGGCCATTTCTCTCATATTTTTCTTGTCTTGGGGGCGATTCTTGGAGGATTCAAGAGGGGAATTCATTCATCAATGATAAGGTAAGCTAATCCCACCTATTATGAGTTAAATACATTGATTATATATAGATTTTAGCATGTAAATGGGTATAAAATTGATGGTTAGAGGAAAACCTAAAAAATTACATTCTTGGAATTTAGCCACAATTTTGAGTATGGAATTAAGAGAAAATCATATATTTGAGTTCGTGAGTTCGTGGGTAAACTTTATCTTTAAAAAATTTTGGATTCCGGGCATGTGGGCCCGAGGGCATTTTTGTCAACTTTTCATTCGGGGTGAGGAATTGTTACAAATTGGGTTGTAGAGTTTAATTGAGCATATATTAATGGATTTCTATAACCATTGGCTAGTTTTGGAACTTTGTGCGTTGGTTCGAGCCTTCGGAAGAATGTAAAATGCCGATTATAGATCTTCGGAGCGATGTAAGTCTCCTTTCTAATCTTGCGAGGGGGAATTTACCCCATAGGTGAGTTAAATTGGTTATGTGCTCCTATTTGTAGGGGCTACGTACACACGAGGTGACAAGAGTCCGTGCGTAGCTACTATTATGCTGTTGTCCGGGGTAGTCTAGGACCCAAAAGCATGTCATATTTGGATTATTTATGAACCCATTGATAGCTTGAATTGTCTAAATTACCTTGGATTAGTAAATTAATTTAAAAAGTGGTTAAACATCATTTTACCTAAATCGTTAAAAAGTGAAATTTCCTTAATTGGATAAATATTCCCGATAAATTCTTAATTTGGCTACTTGAGCATGTACTTTATGTGTCCCTGCATCGCATGCGTAATTCGCGAGCAGGGTATGTATTTATTTATGGAATAGGCTGAATGCCTCGGCAGATTAAATAGATGCATCTATTGGTTTAGGCCGCTCGACCCTCGGCAGTGCACAGTTTAAATTTCTATTGGAGCGGACCATCGCCTCGGCATAATTCGCGCATGTCGGTGCTGCTGCCTTGAACTTAGTTGAGTTAGTATTGCCTTTTTGTGGCTTAATGGTATTTGGATTATATTCCAAAGAAATTCTGGAAATTTTTTATAAAAGAATTACATGTTTACTTGATTTCCTCTATCTGGATTAAAATCATGTTTATAAAATAAATCCACTGTTTAATATATATGTATATTGAGGATGAATAATTATTGGACCACTAGAGAGTGTCAGAGTTGACCATCTCATCTCTACTCCTTCGAGATTAGGCGGGATACTCACTGAGTACACGTTGATTACGTACTCATACTACACTTCTGTGCATTTTTGTTGCACAGGTATATATACCTCTAGCAGCCTATAGGCGTAGCCGCATGGATGACTCTGGGACTAGGTGAGCTGCATTGTTCGAGATGACCCGCAGCTAGTATAGTTCCTTTTAGCATTTTTATTAATTATACCATGTCCACTGTATTTCGTACAGATGTTGTATTTTATTTTCTTTATCGATAGTTACTCATGCACTTGTGACACCAGATTCTGGGATGGTTGAAGTATTGTATGAACTATTTAGCATTTAAATTCGATTTGAGACGTTATTCTTTAAAAATTTCTAAATATGAAAGGAAAATCCTGAATTTCAAAAGTGTCAAAAAAACGAGATTTGATTAAGTAATTTAATTGGCTTGCCTGACAGGAGTGTCCGGCGCCACCATGACCCTTAGTGGATTTTGGGTCGTGACAACATGGTATCAGAGCACTAGGTTTCCGTCGATCTCACGAGTCAAGAGCAAGTCTAGTAGAGTCTCGCAGATCAGTACTAAGACGTTTATACTTATACTCGAGAGGCTACAGGGCTGTTAGGAGTACTTCCCTTCTTGATTTCCTTATCGTGCAGTTCGATTCCTTTGAGGCTTATGCCTTTGATTTCTTCCCACTCAATCTTATGCGATGCGAGCGCTTGTTATAAATCGAAAATTGAAGGATTGTAATGGCACTACAAATGTGGTGCGGGATGATTTTCCCGGTTTAGTTGATTGGACAATTCTAATCGCATTATGGGGGATATTATATTATTTCAGCTCAATAACAGAACTTTTAAGAGCCTCGAGGCTAGGCACAGGTTGCCATAATGCTTATGAGTGATTATTCTGCAGTGTTGTTGTAATGGTAGGGTGGTTGCCCACGTGTCGGGGCAATGAATGAATTGAAGGGAGGTTTACTCAGTGTGTAATCAACGGGATTCAGCATTTTATTCCCGGCCGGGGAAAGTCAATCGAACTAAGGATGGCCAGATGGGGACTGATGGAAGTAATGAAATGTGGTAATTGCAAGCGTGGCAGAGTCGTCCTCTATATGGGGGTGCTGTTGTCCTAATTGAACGCTTTAAGTTTGTCAGTGTTATGATCTGCTACAATTCGCCTTTGGGGCAAGATATTGCGAAATAGTATTAGAGGTACAATTATCAGATATTGCAGGGTGCGGTGGTTTTGGATTTAATCAGTATTTCAAGATGTTGACGGTTCAATAAAGACGACCTTCAGAACAGTTTGGGGTTAGTAGCAAATTATGGATTCGAGTTCTATGAAGATAAATTTTATTAAGACAACAACTGGGTAGCAAAAGATGAGAAAGGCATGTGGGAAGTGTCAGGCGAAGTTTTAAACTTCTAAAAGGCCAAGCTTAGGGAGCGCAGTCCGAACGGTTGATTGAATGAGTGAGTTTGCCCAAAGTGGGAGAGTGGCGGAGCTGTACAGGGCCTAGTTGTAGGATGACTATGCGCCTAAGGATAGTTTGGAAGGATCTGGGATCTTAGCAACGGGCAATGGAAGTCTGTAGAGTTAATTTGAAGCATGGGGTTGTTATGCGGCAGGAGATTTGGTATGACGGAAAGGAGCTGCTTGAAATGAAGAAAGAAGTAGCATGACTTTAAAGTGGAAGGATGTTGTCGCGTATTTAATGGGTGTCCACGAGGGGTAAATGGACTGGTACAGCTAGGGAGTGAGCTTGGAATCAGGAGGGTTATTCCCTATGAGCAGTTTAGTGGTCGCGTGGTTGGCGAGGCTTCTACGAAGAGTTTTACGGGTTATGCAGCAAAGGAACTATTATGTGAATGTTGTTAATAATTTAGAGTATCAAATTGGGTCCTACGGTAAGATATCGAGAACGTTGGTGATTGATTGCGCAAGGTTATGTCAATAAAAGATTAAGAATCCTTTTGAACTCCAGAGTTTCGTAATAATGGCTTCAGGCTAAGTGGGAGAGTCCCACCGCCTATGATTGGGTTGTATGGTTAACTACTCGTGAGGTTTCTAGTTATTTTCATACTGAGGGGTTATCCCAGCTATAGAAAAATACCATAAGTAGTAATTTGAGCAAGAGGAATTATTAAAGATGTGCTACGGTTGGCCTTATGGGCTTATGTTCGAACTTGGAAAAGGATTCAGAATTTATGCCTTGTATAGAAACGGGTTTAAAGGGGAATAGTTCTGCCAAGTGCTTCGTTAAGAGGGTATTAATGTGCTAGAAGACTCATGGAGTTGATTATATTCGGGACCAAGTCAGAGCGGGTGGCTCTCAGCAACGTCCTAGTGGATCCTAAGGGATAAAGTGTGGTGCCCAATGATTTCAAGCCTATGAGTACAGTTATGAATCAAGCTTTGTAGCAGCTTATGAGAAGGTGCCCAGAATATTTTATGACATTTTGACTTGTGGTGTAGCATTTGAGAGATATGAAATAGTTCGTAGGATTTGAGACTGCATGGTTTCGCGATTCAAGGTCACTCGGGGTGAGTGTAGATGGAGTATGTTATGTGTTGTGTTAGTCTTATTTCTAAGTCAAGCAAGGATGAATTGGAAGAAGGTGGATTGATTAGCCATAGTTGAATTTGGCATGTTGGGGTCTGTGATCAGTATGTTCAGCGTGATCGAGTTATGCGTTTGATTTGTGGCGGTACGTGTAAGGTTTGTCGGCCGCCATAATTGATGTCATTCTAAACCATTCTATTGTTGTGGCTTGTTATGTGGAAGCAGATTCCGTAAGGGCTATAGTGGCTTAGACCACTACTTAGAGATTTGCATATCCTTCGGTTATAGGATTTACCTTTGTGTTTCTATGATTCTTCTGAAGTGAGTTAAGAGAAAAGTTCTTACATGATAAAGTGTAAAATATTAATGATTTCGGAGTTACGATGAAAGTTGTGTTCTATCGTATGTTGGCACATTGGGTGCAGCGAGTAATATGAAGTTTGAAACGATAATCAAAGTTGCAGTTCGATGTGGGCAAAGATGTAGCAAGCTCGGATGAGCAGGAAAGGAGTTTTGCTGTTTAAAGTAAGTTGGGATTGTCTTCAGCGTCACCGGAGATTGGTGTTTTGTAAAGGGGGCTTGTATTATGGTTAATGATTCCGATCGCTTTTCGGCGTTAGTGCGATCGATGATTTGGATGAGCGGACCCGTCATTTATTTTGAAAGATTGTGGGAGCGTGTCCCACGAGGAACTTGTATAAGTGTGACATGTAGTCACTTGATTAACTAAAGATTTAAACCAATTACGAGAATTCTGGTAATTTCATTAATTTGAGACATTAGGCCTGGAGGGAACTTTGTTTATTGGGTTATGAATTGGGGAGGTTTGCTCCGGTTATGACAGTTGTTCTTGTGTGTTATGAGAAGAGGTAAATTAGTATGGACCATTGAAAGGTTATTGGCTTAGTTTGATGTGATCAGGATCGACTTGAAGTCAGTGGATGGGTTTAAATGTGAATATGGGCACTATGGAAGGCCAGTTGTGTTCATTTCAGTAACGCGCTCCTTATGTAATAGTCAGGGTGTTATCTCGTTGTCAGATATTTTATGTAGTGATACATTGCACCGTGTGAGTAGTGAGACGGCCTGAGAAATTGTTGTGTTGAGGATCCGCGTGGGGATGTCGTATTATGAGCAAAATGGCTCTTGAGATTCAGATATTTTTTGCACCTTAGTTGTGCTTGAGTTTCGTAGCTTATGGCGCTATATGTCCCTCAGGGATGGTATTATGCACTTAGTGTGCTTGTGACCAAATTTGATATCTTGTTGTAATGGGCAGCTTGGCCCGATGTATATCTCTTTATATCAGTTCTACATGTGGATCGGGTGGCACGCCGCCATGGGTATGTTACTTTGATCGGATGGCACGCCGCCATGATTATATTGTGAGGATCGGGTGGCACGCCGCCATGGTTATGCTATGTGGATCGGGTTGCACGCCGCAACATTGTGATGTTGAGTGTAGTTTTCTATATGCTAATTTTGTATGTCCTGCTTCCTATTTTCTAAGGAGAGTCCGTAGTAGTGCGAGAGTTAGGTACTTCCTTCCAGAGTTCGTTTTCCTTTGGCGTTGCATTCGAATTGGTGGCCTATTGGCGCATGATAGCATCATATGAGATTCTAACAATTTCTGGGGTGGCTTATTGCCTGAGCAGTTGTATCGGATAAGACGAGATCTCTTGATCTAGTATCCTGCTCAATCCAACTGTATGAGGTATGTTATGGAGATAAGACCGTTATTGGGTTCAGAATGAGGTGAAGGTTTTGTTAGGAGTATAGACCTAATGTTTTGTTGACTTGACAATCGATTATGAATGTTGGTACATCTCTTCTATCATGGCGGTATGGTAAAGGATAGAGTAAGACCTGTATATATCATGGGGTGCAATGGGAACATCAGATTAGTAGGGATTTTGACCAAGTTGATCAGAAAAAGGCTATTGTGGTCATGTGGACTAAGTGTTGCAAAGTAAGAATCTAGCAAAGTTATGCAGTCATATTTGAGTATAGCGTGTAGTGATTGATATGGTGGTCGTATGTTGGAAAAAGGCCTGGCATAGGATTCCGGATGTTGGAATCGGGCTCTAATGCTTATTTGCTTGAACAAAAAGGGAATATCTTCAGAATTTATCGAGCTAATGAGCTCAGTTAAGTTGTGGTAGCACAGGAAGGTGCATGAGGTTCTAAACAGTGATTTCAGACAACTTCCGTATAGTTCTCAGCACGTTCGAGGACAAACGTATGTTTAAGTGGGAAAGAATGTAACAACCCGACCGGTCGTTTTAAGTACTAGTGCTCCATTCAGCATTCGGAGGCCAAGAACAGCTTCATTTTAGGTATTATGACTTGTACGCATGGTCGGAATCGAATTTCGGGAAGTCCAGAGTTGATTTGGGAAGAGAATTCTTATTTCGGAAGCTTAAAGTTGAAAGAATGAACTAGGATTGGAATTTTGAGTAAATGACCTCGAAATGGGGATCTGAAGGTTCCAGTAGGTTCGTATGATGATTTCAAACTTGGGCGTATGCCCGGATCGGGTTTTGGATAACCCGGGAGCATTTTGGCGCCTATTGTGGAAGTTGGCATTTTAGAAGGAATTTCATAAGTTTGGCTTGAAGAGAATTTCAGTGTTATCGATGTCTGTTTGGGATTCCAAGACTGGGAGTAGCTCCATATGGTAATTTTGGAGTTGGGAGCGCAGTCGGAAGTGAATTCGGAGGTCCGTAGGTCATTTTGAAGCCATTTGGCTAAAGATAGAAATTTGAAGGTTTTTAAGAAGTTTGACCGGAAGTGGACTTTTTGATATCGGAGTCGGAATCTGAGTCCTGAAGTTGGAGTACGTCCGTAATGTCAAATATGACTTGTGTGCAAAATTTGAGGTCAATCAGACATGATTTGACAGGTTTAAACATCGGAAATAGAAGTTGGAAAGTTCAAAGTTCATAAAGCTTGAATCGGGGTGTAATTCATGGTTTTAGCGTCGTTTGATATGATTTGAAGCTTCGAGCAAGTCCGTAATGTGTTTTTGGATTGTTTAGTAGTTTTGGTTGAGGTCCCGGGGGCCTCGGGTGGATTTCGGGTGGTTAACGGATCGAAAAATGGATTTTGAGAAAAGCTGAGGTTTGCTGGTTGCTGGTATTTCTGCTTTTGCGGAAACGGGACCGCAGAAGCGGCCCCGCAGAAGCGGAATGGGAGCCGCAGGAGCGGTTTATGGTCAAGTCTTGAAGACTATAGACGCAGTCAAGGATCCGCAAAAGTGGGATCGCATCTGCGGAGGGAAGATCGCAGAAGCGAAAATGAGAGGCTCAGTGGAAGCCGCAGAAGCGGCTGATTTTCCGCAAAAGCAAAACCACAGAAGTGGTTGGACGTCCGCAGAAGCGAAATTAGATGGGAGCCCAGGCACCGCAGAAGTGGAATATTTTCCGCAAAAGCGGGATAGCGGGAGCGGGAGCGAGAATATTTCCGCAGAAGCAAAAAGACCTGGAGGTAGAAGGTTATTTTTAAAGTCGGGGTTTGGCCATTTCTCTCATATTTTTCTTGGATCGGGGGCGATTCTTGGAGGATTCTTGAGGGGAATTCATTCATCAATGATAAGGTAAGCTAATCCCACCTATTATGAGTTAAATATATTGATTATGTATAGATTTTAGCATGTAAATGGGTAGAAAATTATGGGTTAGAGGAAAACCTAGAAAATTACATTCTTGGAATTTAGCCATGATTTTGATTATGGAATTAAAAGAAAATCATATATTTGAGTTCGTGAGTTCATGGGTAACTTTATCTTTGAGAAATTTCGGATTCCGGGCATGTGGGCCCGAGGGCATTTTTGTCAACTTTTCATTCGGGGTTAGGAATTATTATAAATTGGATTGTAGAGTTTAATTGAGCATATATTAATGGATTGGTATGACCATTAGCTAGTTTGGGAACTTTGTGCGTTGGTTCGAGCCTTTGGAAGAATGTAGAATGTCGATTATGGATCTTCGGAGCAAGGTGAGTCTCCTTTCTAATCTTGTGAGGGGGAATTTACCCCATAGGTGAGTTAAATTGGTTATGTGCTCCTATTTATGGGTGCTACGTACGCACGAGTTGACGAGAGTCCGTGCATAGCTACTATTATGTTGTTGTCCAGGTAGTCTAGGACCCTAAAGCATGTTACATTTGAATTATTTATGAATCCATTGATAGCTTGAATTATCTAAATCACCTTGGAATAGTAAATGAATTTAAAAAGTGGTTAAACATCATTTTTCCTGAATTGTTAAAAAGAGAAATTTCCTTAATTGGATAAATATTCCCGATAAATTCTTAATTGGCTACTTGAGCATGTACTTTATATGTCCCTGCGTCGCTTGGGTGATTCGCGAGTAGGGTATGTATTTATTTATGGAACTGGCCGAACGCCTTGGCAGATTAAATAGATACATCTATTGGTTCGGGTCGCTCGACCCTCGGCAGTGCACAGTTTACATTTCTGTTGGAGCGGGCCGTCGCCTCGGCATGATTTGCGCATGTTGGTGCTGCTGCCTTGAACTTAATTGAGTTAGTATTGCCTTTTTGTGGCTTAAAGGTATTTGGATTATATTCCAAAAAAATTTTGGAAATTTCTTATAAAAGAATTACATGTTTACTTGATTTCCTCTATCTGGATTAAAATCATGTTTATAAAATAAATCCAATGTTTAATATATATGTATATTGAGGATGAATAATTATGAAACCACTAGAGAGTGTCAGAGTTGACCATCTCGTCTCTACTCCTTCGAGATTAGGCGGGATACTCATTGAGTACACGTTGATTACGTACTCATACTACACTTCTGTGCATTTTTGTTGCACAGGTATATATACCTCTAGCAGCCTACTGGGCGTAGCCGCATGGATGACTCTAGGACTAGGAGAGCTGCATTGTTCGAGATGACCCGCAGCTAGTGTAGTTCCTTTCAGCATTTTTATTAATTATACCCTGTCCACTGTATTTCGTACAGATGTTGTATTTTATTTTCCTTATCGATAGTTGCTCATGCACTTGTGACAACAGATTCTGGGATGGTTGAAGTATTGTATGAACTCTTTAGCATTTAAATTCGATTTGAGACGTTATTCTTTAAAAATTTCTAAATATGAAAGGAAAATCCTGAATTTCAAAAGTGTCAAAAAAATGAGATTTGATTAAGTAATTCAATTGGCTTGCCTGACAGCAGTGTCCGGCGCCACCACGACCCTTAGTGGATTTTGGGTCGTGACAACATGGTATCAGAGCACTAGGTTCCCGTCGATCTCACGAGTCATGAGCAAGTCTAGTAGAGTCTCGCAGATCGGTACGGAGACGTTTATACTTATACTCGAGAGGCTACAGGGCTGTTAGGAGTACTTCCCTTCTTGATTTCCTTTTCGTGCGGTTCGATTCCTTTGAGGCTTATGCCTTTGATTTCTTCCCACTCAATCTTATGCGATGCGAGCGCTTGTTATAAATCAAAAATTGAAGGATTGTAATGGCACTACAAATGTGGTGCGGGATGATTTTCCCGGTTTAGTCGATTGGACTATTATAGTCGCATTATGGGGGGATATTCTATTGTTTCAGCTCAATAACAGAACTTCTAAGAGCCTTGAGGCTAGGCACAGGTTGCCATAATGCTTATGAGCAATTATTCTGCAGTGTTGTTGTAATGATAGGGTGGTTGCCCACGTGTCGGGGTAGTTAATGAATTGAAGGGAGGTTTACTCAGTGTGTAATCAACGGGATTCAGAATTTTATTCCCGGCAGGGGAAAGTTAATCGAACTAAGGATGGCCAGATAGGGACTGGTGGAAGTAATGAAACGTGGTAATTGCAAGCGTGGCAGAGTCCTCCTCTATATGGGGTGTTGTTGTCCTAATTGAACGCTTTAAGTTTGTCAGTGTTATGATCTGCTACAATTCGCCTTTGGGGCAAGATATTGCAAAATAGTATTAGAGGTACAATTATCAGATATTGCAGGGTGCGGTGGTTCTGGATTTAATCAGTATTTCAAGATGTTGACAGTTCAATAAAGACGACCTTCAGAAAAGTTTGGGGTTAGTAGCAAATTGTGGATTCGAGTTCTATGAAGATAAATTTTATCAAGACAACGACTGGGCAGCAAAAGATGAGAAAGGCATGTGGGAAGTGTCAGGCGGAGTTTTAAACTTCTAAAAGGCCAAGCTTAGGGAGCACAGTCCGAACGGTTGATTGAATGAGTGAGTTTCCCAAAGTGGGAGAGTGGCAGAGCTGTACAGGGCCTAGTAGTAGGATGACTACGCGCCTAAGGATAGTTTGGAAGGATCTGGGATCTTAGCGACGGGCAATGGAAGTCTGTAGAGTTAATTTGAAGCATGGGGTTGTTATGCGGCAGGAGATTTGGTATGACGGAAAGGAGCTGCTTGAAATGAAGAAAGAAGTAGCATGACTTTGAAGATGAAGGATGTTGTGACACATTTAATGGGTGTCCACGAGGGGTAAATGGACTGGTACAGCTAGGGAGTGAACTTGGAATTAGGAGGGTTATTCCCTATGAGCAGTTTAGTGGTCGCGTGGTTGGCGAGGCTTCTACGAAGAGTTTTACGGGTTATACAGCAAAGGAAACTATTGTGTGAATGTTGTTAAAGATTTAGAGTATCATATTGGGTCCTACGGTAAGATATCGAAAACGCTGGCGATTGATTGCACAAGGTTATGTCAATAAAAGATTAAGAATCCTTGTCAACTCCAGAGTTTTGTAATAATGGCCTCAGGCTAAGTGGGAGAGTCCCACCGCCTATGATTGGGTTGTATGGTTAACAACTCATGAGGTTACTAGTTATTTGCATACTGAGGGGTTATCCCAGCTATGGAAAAATACCATAAGTAGTAATTTGAGCAAGAGGAATTATTAAAGATGTGCTACGGTTGGTCTTATGGGCTTATGTTCGAACTTGGGAAAGGATTCAGAATTTATGCCTTGCATAGAAATGGGTTTAAAGGGGAATGGTTCGGCCAAGTGCTTCGTTAAGAGGGTATTAATATGCTAGAAGATTCATGGAGTTGATTATATTCGGGACCAAGTCAGAGTGGGTAGCTCTCAGTAACATCCTAGTGGATCCTAAGGGATAAAGTGTGGTGCCCAATGATTTCAAGCCTATGAGTACAGTTATGAATCAAGCTTTGTAGCAGCTTATGAGAAGGTGCCCAGAATATTTTATGACATTTTGACTTGTGGTGTAGCATTTGAGAGACATGAAATACTTCGTGGGATTTGAGACAGCATGGTTTCACGATTCAAGGTCACTCGGGGTGAGTGTAGATGGAGTATATTATGTGTTGTGTTAGTCTTATTTCTAAGGCAAGCAAGGATAAATTGGAAGAAGGTGGATTGATTAGCCATAGTTGAATTTGGCATGTTGGGGTCTGTGATCAGTATGTTCATCGTGATCGAGTTATGCGTTTGATTTGTGGCGGTACATGTGAGGTTTGTCGGCCGCCATAATTGATGTCATTCTAAACCATTCTACTGTTGTGGCTTGTTATATGGAAGCAGATTCCGGAAGGGCTATGGTGGCTTAGACCACTACTTAGAGATTTGCATATCCTTCGGTTATAGGAATTTACCTTTGTGTTTCTATGATTCTTCTGAAGTGAGTTAAGAGAAAAGTTCTTACATGATAAAGTGTAAAATATTAATGATTTCGGAGTTACGATGAAAGTCGTGTTCTATCGTATGTTGGCACATTGGGTGCAGCGAGTAATATGAAGTTTGAAACGAGAATCAAAGTTACAGTTCGATGTGGACAAAGATGTAGCAAGCTCGGAAGAGCAGGAAAGGAGTTTTGCTGTTTAAAGTACGTTGGGATTGTCTTCAGCATCATCGGAGATCGGTGTTTTGTAAATGGGGCTTGTATTATGGTTAATGATTCCGATCGCTTTTTGGCGTTAGTGCGATCGATGATTTGGATGAGCGGACCCGTCATTTATTTCGAAAGATTGTGGGAGCGTGTCCCATGGGGAACTTGTATAAGTGTGACATGTAGTCACTTGATTAACTAAAGATTTAAACCAATTATGAGAATTGTGGTAATATCATTAATTTGAGACATTAGGCCTGGAGGGCACTTTGTTTATTGGGTTATGAATTGGGGAGGTTTGCTCCGGTTATGACAGTTGTTCTTGTGTGTTATGAGAAGAGGGAAATTAGTATGGACCTTTGAAAGGTTATTTTCTTAGTTTGATGTGATCAGGATCGACTTGAAGTCGGTGGATGGGTTTAAATGTGAATATGGGCACTATGTCAGGCTAGTTGTGTTCATTTCAGTAATGCGCTCCTTATGGAGTAGTCAGGGTGTTATCTCGTTGTCAGATATTTTATGTAGTGATACATTGCACCGTGTGAGTAGTGAGACGGCCTGAGAAATTGTGTATGTGTTGAGGATCCGTATGGGGATTTTGTATTATGAGCAAAATGGCTCTTGAGATTCAGATTATATATTGCACCTCAGTTGTGCTTGAGTTTCGTAGCTTATGGCGCTATATGTCCCTCAGGGATGGTATTATGCACTTAGCGTGCTTATGACCAAATTCGATATCTTGTTGTAATGGGCAGCTTGGCCCGATGTATATCTCTTTATATCAGTTCTACATGTGGATCGGGTGGCACGCTGCCATGGGTATGTTACTTGGATCGGATGGCACGCCGCCATGATTATATTGTGAGGATCGGGTGGCACGCCGCCATGGTTATACTATGTGGATCAGGTTGCACGCCGCAACATTGTGATGTAGATTGTAGTTTTCTATATGCTAATTTTGTATGTCCTGCTTCCTATTTTATAAGGAGAGTCCGTAGTAGTGCGAGAGTTAGGTACTTCATTCCAGAGTTCGTTTTCCTTTGGCATTGCGTTCCAATTGGTGGCCTATTGGCGCATGGTAGCATCATATGAGATTCTAACAATTTCTGGGTCGCTTGTTGCCTGAGCAGTTGTATTGGATGAGACGAGATCTCTTGATCTAGGATGTTGTGCAATCCAACTGTATGAGGTATGTGATAGAGATAAGACCGTTATTGGGTTCAGAATGAGGTGAAGGTTTTGTCAGGAGTATAGACCTAATGTTTGGTTGACTTGATAGTCGATTATGAATGTTGGTACATCTCTTATATCATGGCGGTGTGGTAAAGGATAGAGTAAGACCTTTATATATCATGGGGTGCAATGGGAACATCAGATTAGTAGGGATTTTGACCAAGTTGATCAGAAAAAGGCTATTGTGGTCATGTGGAATAAGTGTTGAAAAGTAAGAATCTAGCAAAGTTATGCAGTCATATTTGAGTACAGCGTGTAGTGATTGATATGGTGGTCGTATGTTGGAAACGGGCCTGGCATAGGATTCCGGATGTTGGAATCGGGCTCCAAGGCTTATTTGCTTAAACAAAAAGGGAATATCTTCAGAATTTATCAAGCTAATGTGCTCAGCTAAGTTGTGGTAGCACAGGAAGGTGCATGAGGTTCTAAACAGTGATTTCAGACAACTTCCGTATAGTTCTTAGCACGTTCGAAGACAAACGTATATTTAAGTGGGAGAGAATGTAACGACCCGATCGGTCGTTTTGAGTACTAGCGCTCCGTTCAGCATTCGGAGGCCAAGAGTAGCTTCATTTCAGGTATTATGACTTGTATGCATGGTCGGAATCGAATTTCGGGAAGTCCAGAGTTGATTTGGGAAGAGAATTATTATTTTGGAATCTTAAAGTTGAAAGAATGAACTAGGATTGGAATTTTGAGTAAATGACATCGAAATGGGGATCTGAAGGTTCCAGTAGGTCCGTATGATGATTTCAAACTTGGGCGTATGCCCGGATCGGGTTTTGGATAACCCGGGAGCATTTTGGCGCCTATTGTGGAAGTTGGCATTTTAGAAGGAATTTCATAAGTTTGGCTTGAAGAGAATTTCAATGTTATCGATGTCCGTTTGGGATTCCAAGACTGGGAGTAGCTCCGTATGGTGATTTTGGAGTTGGGAGCACAGTCGAAAGTGAATTCAGAGGTCCGTAGGTCATTTTGAAGCCATTTGGCTAAAGATAGAAATTTGAAGGTTTTTAAGAAGTTTGACCGGAAGGGGACTTTTTGATATCGGAGTCGGAATCCGAGTCATGAAGTTGGAGTATGTCTGTAATGCCAAATATGACTTGTGTGCAAAATTTGAGGTCAATCGGACATGATTTGACAGGTTTAAACATCGGAAATAGAAGTTGGAAAGTTCAAAGTTCATAAAGCTTGAATCGGGGTGTAATTCATGGTTTTAGCGTCGTGTGATATGATTTGAAGCCTCGAGCAAGTCCGTAATGTGTTTTGGGATTGTTTAGTAGTTTTGGTTGAGGTCCCGGGGGCCTCGGGTGGATTTCGGGTGGTTAACGGATCGAAAAATAGATTTTGAGAAAAGCTGAGGTTTGTTGGTTGCTGGTATTTCCGCTTCTGCGGAAACGGTACCGCAGAAGCGGAATGGGAGCCACAGGAGCAGTTTATGGTCAAGTCTTGAAGACTGTAGATGCGGTCAAGGATCCGCAAAAGTGGGACCGCATCTGCGGAGGGAAGATCGCAGAAGCGAAAATGAGAGGCTCGGTGCAAGCCGCAGAAGAGGCTGATTTTCCGCAAAAGCAAAACCGCAGAAGCGGTAGGACGTCCGCAGAAGCAAAATTAGATGGGAGCCCAGGCACCGCATAAGTGGAATATTTTTCGCAAAAGCAGGATAGCGGGAGCGGAAGCGAGATTATTTCCGCAGAAGCAAAAAGACCTGGAGGTAGAAGGTTATTTTTAAAGTCGGGGTATGGCCATTTCTCTCATATTTTTCTTGGCTCAGGGGCGATTCTTGGAGGATTCTCGAGGGGAATTCATGCATCAGTGATAAGGTAAGCTAATTCCACCTATTATGAGTTAAATACATTGATTATGTATAGATTTTAGCATGTAAATGGGTAGAAAATTGAGGGTTAGAGGAAAACCTAGAAAATTACATTCTTGGACTTTAGCCATGATTTTGATTATGGAATTAAAAGAAAATCATATATTTGAGTTCGTGAGTTCATGAGTAAACTTTATCTTCGAGAAATTTTAGATTCCAGGCATGTGGGCCCGAAGGCATTTTTGTAAACTTTTCATTCGGGGTTAGGAATTATTATAAATTGGGTTGTAGAGTTTAATTGAACATATATTAATGGATTTGTATGACCATTGGCTAGTTTGGGAACTTTGTGCGTTGGTTCGAGCCTTCGAAAGAATGTAGAATGTCGATTATGGATCTTCGGAGCAAGGTGAGCCTCCTTTCTAATCTTGTGAGGGGGAATTTACCCCATAGGTGAGTTAAATTGGTTATGTGCTCTTATTTGTGGGGGCTATGTACGCACGAGGTGACGAGAGTCCGTGCATAGCTACTATTATGTTGTTTTCCAGGTAGTCTAGGACCCAAAAGCATGTCATATTTGGATTATTTATGAATCCATTGATAGCTTGAATATCTAAATCACCTTGGATTAGTAAATGAATTTAAAAAGTGGTTAAACATCATTTTTCCTGAATCGTTAAAAAGAGAAATTTCCTTAATTGGATAAATATTCCCGATAAATTCTTAATTGGCTACTTGAGTATGTACTTTATATGTCACTGCGTCGCATGGGTGATTCGCGAGTAGGGTATGTATTTATTTATGGAACGGGCCGAACGCCTTGGCAATTTAAATAGATACATCTATTGGTTCGGGTCGTTCGACCCTCGGCAGTGCACAGTTTACATTTCTATTGGAGCGGGCCGTCGCCTCGGCATGATTTGTGCATGTTGGTGCTGCTGCCTTGAACTTAATTAAGTTAGTATTGCCTTTTTGTGGCTTAAAGTTATTTTGATTATATTCCAAAGAAATTCTGGAAATTTCTTATAAAAGAATTACATGTTTACTTGATTTCCTCTATCTGGATTAAAATCATGTTTATAAAATAAATCCACTGTTTAATATATATGTATATTGAGAATGAATAATTATTGGACCACTAGAGAGTGTCAGAGTTGACCATCTCATCTCTACTCCTTCGAGATTAGGCGGGATACTCACTGACTACACGTTGATTACGTACTCATACTACACTTCTGTGCATTTTTGTTGCACAGGTATATATACCTCTAGCAGCCTACTGGGCGTAGCAGCATGGATGACTCTGGGACTAGGTGAGCTGCATTGTTCGAGATGACCCGCAGCTAGTGTAGTTCCTTTCAGCATTTTTATTAATTATACCCTGTCCACTGTATTTCGGATATATGTTGTATTTTATTTTCCTTATAGATAGTTGCTCATGCACTTGTGACACCGAGTTCTGGGATGGTTGAAGTACTGTATGAACTGTTTAGCATTTAAATTCGATTTGAGACATTATTCTTTAAATATTTCTAAATATAGAAGGAAAATCCTGATTTTCAAAAGTGTTAAAAAAATGAGATTCGATTAAGTAATTTGGTTAGCTTGCCTAACAGCAATGTCCGGCGCCACCACGACCCTTAGTGGATTTTGGGTCGTGACATTCATATTAATTCATAAAGCTCCAGTATAATATACTTGTGAATATGTGACGACCTGGCCCGTCGTCTCATGTGTTACTGACCTGTTTTTCTCGTTTATTGCTTCTTAATATTTCATTATCGGTATATGGTGTGTGAGAGTTGATTGGGATTCGGTTTTGATAAGAAATGAGGCACTTAGTCTCTTTAAGGAAAACTTAAGTTAGAAAAGTTAACCGGATGTTGACTATTGAGTTAGAGGGCTCGGATGTTATTTTCGGTGATTCGGTTAGCTTCGGGGGGTGATTTGTGGCTTAGGAGTGCGATCGAAATTGAATTTGGAGGTCCGGTATAGAATTAGGCTTGAATTGGCGATGTTAGAATTTTGGCTATATCCGGTTGATAGGTGAGATTTTGATCCAAGGATCGGAATGGAATTCCAAGAGTTGCAATAACTCTGTTAGGTGATTTTGGATATGTGTGCAAATTTTCAGGTCATTCGGACATTGTTTGATTGGGTTTTAATCGAATGTGTGTTTCGGAAGCTTTTAAAGAACTTAGGCTTAAATCTGATGTAATTTGATGGTTTTAGTGTTGTTGGATGTGTTTTTATGATTGGAACAAGTTTGAATAACGTTATAAGATGTGTTGGTAACTTTGGTTGAGGTCTCGGGGGCCTCGGGGTGATTTCGGGTGGCTAAGCGAAAGGAATTTGAAGTTAGAAATTGCAGGTGTTGGGTTGCAGCAGGTGTTTCTGCATTTGCAAAAAGGAGGCCACAGATGTGGTTGTGAGCAGGTAATTTTGACTTTTACTTTAATTTTGCATCTGTATAAAAATTAAAAATTAAAAATAAATAAAATAAAACAAAATACAAAATGGAGAAACAAAAACAAAGAAAGGGAAACAAAATGAAAAGGACAAAATAAAAATAGAGAATAAAGCTGCTGAATTGGGCTTGCCTTGTTTATCAACTCAGTCCCAAAACAATTTAATGGTGACCGACCCAGTCCAAGCTCAGAGGCTAATCCAAAACGATGCCGTTTGGCATCGATTAATCCAAACCGTCGAGGTTATTAAGATCAACAGCTCAGAAGCGGGGTTTCAGCTACATAAGACTATCCGAAGACTTCCCCTCACCCCTATTTTGTCTCTACCATCAAACCCTAATAGCCCAGCCGCCCCCATATCCCTTGATCGGAGCTCGCCGGTGGAGAAGACATTAGTTATGCCAACGACCATCAAAATAACACCATGAACTCTCCTTCTCCTCCTCTATCCAAATCCACTAGCCTTGTCCTTCGAATCTTACCTGAACTCGTCAAATCTCCGATCAAAGGTTTCCGGCCATGATACAAAGTTGTCCAAATCCGACAAAATTTTCACCACTGACTCACCTGCCTTCCCTCGTCATGAATCTCTACTTGGTTGACGTCAAACCCCACCGGAGCTCACTGCTTTGTTAACCTAGGGTTTCAGGAAATGATAAAATGGCGTCGCATAATTATCAGTGCATAATAACTCTAAAAATGATATTATGTGTTTATTTGACTTGGAATAAGCATATAATATCATTTTAGGGCCAATTTCAAGATTAATGCATTAGCGCCCAAATTCAGTAAGTTTTCTTCATTTTTAATTGTAGTTCTTTCAATGCCATTGTTGGTTTCTGCCTTGACTGGATTCTCAATAATCGTTCCTGTTAATTAAGTTTGATTTGTTGTCTCTGTTCCATTTTAGATTGTTGATGTTGGCATATTTAGTTTGTTTCGATTGTTCAATTGTCCCTGAGTTATGGTAATTTTGATATTTGGTTTGGATGGATTCAAAGGGTAGTGTAGTTAGATTTTATCATAGTTTAGTTAAAGTTTGGCAATTCTGATAAATGTATTATTTGGCAAATTGATTTCGTTTCATGATAAATTTTAGTTGTAAATCTGTTTTGAGTATTGTTTTATTATTGTTTGATTAATTCAGTATTTTTTTTTAGCTTAGTTTTAATTGTTCTTTCAATTTAGTATTCAGTAGCAATTCAATTAGGTTTAATTGACTAATCAAAGATGATCATAACTAAGGGTAAAGGTTTTGATTGGGTCAGTAGTTTCAGGGGGTAGTTTGGGCATAGAAAAGGGTTGTTTTATGAAGATTAGTAAATTCAAAACCTAGAAAAGGGTAGTATAGGTATTGTATAGTTACAAGAACACCCTAGGACCTTCTAGAATAGGACTTTAGTGTAGAATTCAGTAAACTTAGGGCAGTAGCTTCAGAAACAAGTCAGAAATTGAAGGACTAATAGGTAAAATTTGAAATTAAAAGAAGGGAAAATGTGTGAGTGCCATCTAGAACATTCTATCCCATAGACAACCCCAATGCCTTCATTTAGGGGGACACCCTTGAAAATTCCCAGCCTTTTTGAGCCATCAAAACCCCTCTTGAAAGGTCCTTCTCTCTTTCAATTTTTAGATTTTCATTTTGGAATTCAAATACTAAAAATCCAAAAACATCAAAAGCAAAAAAAAAAATCAAAAAATAGTTACTATTTCATTGCTTGTTTAGATCACTTTCCAATTTTCTCTTTGCTTTCCACAAAAGTCAGTTCTAAGCTCGAGTTTCAGCAGTATTTAGGAGTACTTGGCAGCTTGATCGAGTATATTTGGGTCTGTTTGAATTGGTTCTGGTTAAGTTTCACCTTACTAAAGTTTCAGACTTAGTTTCGAAGGCATTTGAGTGTGTGTTGAGTCCTTGTGTTGTTAGTGGGTCATTTGCTGTTGCTTTTGGTTTTCCTGTTGAAACTTCCTGGCTATTTTAGGGTCAAATTACTCCTGTGGCTGCTCTCTATTGATTGTTGGGTATTCGCCTTGTTTATTGCTGCTGACTGTCTGTCTCCTTTTTTCTAAGTCAGGTACACATTCGAATCCTTGCTGTAACTCTGAATTCAGAAATGGAATAAAATGGCTGTTTGTTAATTCTGAAATCTGCTTGCTGGACATCACATCTTAATATAGCTAGATAAATATTGAATGTATCTGATTATATATAGTTGAATGTCGAGTTGTATGTAAATTTGGGACTTCATTTATGAACTGTTAACTTGGATATGACTTAATTTGTAGTTGGTTCAGTTTGTGGTTTAAACGTGTAACACTAGGAAGTATTCTGAGTTTATATCTTGACTGGGGTTCGAACTTCTAGTTTTTATAGTAGGTTGTGTGAATAGCATTTGCATAATTCATTCCAGTTTGGATGTGTTTATTTGAATACTAGTTAACAACAACTTACAAGAGCCTGAACTTCAGGTTAAACCAAATGAGCATGCACCCCTCTTATGAGTGTCCTGAAGTTACTTGTAGTTTAATTCTTAGATAGGTTTGATGGTTGTTAACAGACGTTATTTCAAATAGTCACCATTAAATATGCGTGAGATAGATATAATGAGTTAAATGAAATAAGTATAAAACAAACAAAATAATTGCCTGATTCACTGATGCACTTGTAGAATTCTCTAGCATATATAAACTGTATTTAAACGTGATCTAGAGTTGCTCGATAAGCTGAATTGGACATGCCATTTGGGCCTATTCTCATTGGATGAAGCCCCATCTGGGCAGCCTTTCCTATTCACACAAGCGTCATTGAAATGGCATATGGCCAAAATTAAAGCCCAACGTTGGAGCTTCTGAATTCATCCCTTATTTGGAAAATTTATTGACCCTTGAACAATAACATTTAACGAGGATTATATTTTAGACAAAGAACTTAGAAAGATTATAGTCACTTTAGAATTCCCTTTAAAAGAAAATGAGATGAGCCTTGCCGAACAATATAAATAAATTGCGGGGCCCTCAATAAATGTTATATGCAAATACTTAGAATTCGGGAGGGCCGTTTAGCGAATTTCACGGCCTTTCCCAAAATAATAATACGTTAGATTCTTTAAGCACAAGTTTAATAAAATTACATTCTTAAATTCTGGTGCACATTTATGTGATCCAAATCCAAATCTCAATGGAGTCGAAATGTGTTGACAACCACGGGTGCATTGATTGCGTTGTGGTTCGAGACGCATTTTCACGACGTTGCAATTCTTTTAAAATAATGATAAAAGCGGTTCACGAATAAAAGTCACATAGACTAGCATGTTTTGAAATCGGATAAAATCAAATACAACAGTTGAGCGACCGTGCTAGAACCACGAAGCCCGGGAAAGCCTAACACCTTCTCCCGGGTTAACAGAATTCCTTATCCGGATTTTTGGTTCGCGGACTGTAATACAGAGTCATAATTTCCTCGGTTCGGAATTCAACCGGTGACTTGGGACACCATTAATCTCCCAAATGGCGACTCTGAAATCTAATAATAGATCCCATTCTGATTGTCCTTTAAGTGGAAAAACTCCTTTATACCCTTGGGAGTGTAAGCGAAAAAAGGAGGTGTGACAGCTCTGGCAACTCTGCTGGGGAACAAGAACCCAGAACATTTTGTTCAGGGTTCAGAATTAGAGCTTAGATAAATTGTTTTATTTGGTTATATCTAATTTTCCTACATGTTTCATGCTTAATGTGCTAAATGTTTACCGCTTTGATATTATCTGAACTGTATATAAACTGTGCCGAAACCCTTCTCTTCTCACCCCCGAGGATGTGCTTACTGGTTTAGACTCCCTATTCTATTAGTGTCATACCCTGAAATAAGAAAGAGGCTGGACAAGTTACTAAGACGGATGGCCTTTTGGTTCCCGGTACGTAGCCCCCTCCTCGACTCGAATTATCCGCTTGGGTACACAGTCTAGAACATATACTCAGGTTTTGAACCTATAATAACTCAGCCTCATGCTGGATCCCTAGTAGGAACGCTTATCTGCATCATGTGCATTTTGACTTAGGGGACTCAACACAGGGGTTGGGTCCGTCTAGGATAGGTAACCGGATATGAAAAGACCACCATGATGCATTTTACGTGCACTTATTTGTCTTGGACCCGCATGCTGACCGGCTTTTGAACATCGGAAATTTTGTGAAATTGAGAAAAAGAGAAAAAGATAAAAATATAAGTGTAAAGAATTAGTGTTTAGTTTTAGAAAAATCGATGCCCAAATGTTGTCGAAACTCTGCCGAAATTTCGAAAAAATGAAAAAATAGAAACGTTTTGTTTTTAATAGTTTGTTTTACTAATAGCAAAGAAAAAGAAAAAGAGTCTTTATTTTAGCTTGGGAAAAATAGGTTGTTTTATTGAAAATGAAAAAAAAAAGAAAAAGACAGTCGTTATTTTGTCTGGTTTTCAAAATAGAAAAGGAAAATAGTTTGTCTTGCCATGAAAAATGAAAATGAAAAAAAAAAGAGTCCTGTTTTCTTTAAAATAGTTTTTTTTTAGTTTATTTTATTTGTTTATGAAATGCAAAAAATAAAAATGAAAAAAACAAGTCTTGCTTTTGAAAGCAGTTTTATTATTTGCTTTTGAAATGCCAAAAAATGGAAATGAAAAAAGAGTCTTGTTTTAAAATAATTCGTTAATTTGCCCGAACTACGCAGGTTTGATTCTCACCGGGTGTGAGATACGTAGGCAACCCTCGACGGGTCCAACCACCCCTTTTGCAAAAATAGCCAAAAAATACCAAAATTTTAATTTTTATCCAATAAGTCGGGTGACGCCATTCTTGTTGGAAATAAGCCTAATGTCCCCAAAAGGGCGCCGGAAGGCTGTTTTTACAAGAATAGCCACCCTGAGTCATTTTAAAATGATTTGTGGGCACAACCTTAAAATCTCCCTTTTGGAAGTGCTGAAAGACCGTATTTGCAAAATCGGGTTTGTTTTTGAAATTAAGAATTTGAATGAAAAAATAGTGTCATTTTTGCTTTTAGGTCAAAATAAGTGATTAAATCACCTTAATAAATGTGCAGGATGAGCACGACTCAAAATGAACCTTTCTCAATCATACATAAAATCCCTTTGGAGTTACATCTGTGGTGGAACGATTTAGGAGGTGAAGGGCAAGATGAAGTCAATAAATATTTGAAAGGGCTTACCGGTTTGTTAGAGATTGTGCCTCGAGGAGATATTATCAGAGCGCTAGTGACGTGTTGGGACCTGGCACATAACGTGTTTCATTTTTTAGATTTTGAGCTTACCCCAACATTAGAAGAAATAGCTAGCTACATCGGAAAAGATGAGGTTCCTTTAAGGCACAAATACTTGGTTGCCTCGAGAACTGTAGCTATACACAGATTTTTAGACTCTCTGAAGATACGTAAAACAGTTCACAACGCAGATCTGGAAAATAGTTTTTTCACCCCACACTTCATATACCATAGATATGGCCACAACGGGGGATTCAATAATCCGGAAAGAAAGATATGTAGTAATGGTAACCGTCAAAAATGGGAGGAGCATAGGCGTGTCGCTTTCATGTTAGTTTTTTAGGGCTTGTGGTATTTCCAAGGAAAGACGGAAACATTGACAGAAAAATAGTCGGGGTCGTCAGTACTATAATGACTCATGACAAAAGCACTCCCGCACCTATGATATTAGCCGATATCTTCCGTGCTCTTACAGCCTGCAAGGCCGGGAAAGACTTCTTCAAGGGATGCAATCTACTGTTACAAATGTGGATGAGCGAGCATTTGTGCCATCGTCCTTAGTTTTTGAGCTACGGGTCTCCAGAGAAAACCTGCATAGAAGGGTTTTACACAAGGATTAAAGGGCTCAATCTGCCGGAAGGATTCACGGGTTGGACAACATACTTTCAGTACCTTACTGCTAGTCAAATAGAATGGACATTTGGATGGTTGCCCGTTGATGAAATCATATATATGCCAGCAGCAAGGCCGCATTTCCTCTTGATGGGTCTTAGAAGCATTCAGCCTTACACCCCGTACAGGTTACTAAGACAACTCGAGAGATGCCAGATAGTGCCAAAGGACGATGATATTAATTTGCAAGTGGTTGAGATTGGCCCCGACGGCCAATTTCCTGAAGCAAAGGTTCGCCAGGTCTGGAGCGAATGTCAATATTTGACAGCGAATACTTGTGTCCGGGATCGAGCAAAAGGAGAAGTATCACCTAATTATCAAGCTTGGTATAGAAGGGACGTGGCATTTGGAAGGCCGGCCAAAAGGCCTCACCTCCAGAAGTTTGCTGAATCGTCGCAAGAGTAGTGGGCCTGGTTAGACAAAGAAAGTGCGTACATGGCAAAAATAGGAGAGTTGGAAAAGCAGGTCCAAGACCTTAGGTTTCAAAACAGCGTGAAAGCTGTGGCCGACGAGGGAGAGAAAAAGAGATTGGCTAAGGAGAATGAGGCCTTACAAGCCCAAATCCAAAAAATGAAGATAGCAGCTGAAAACCCTGTTAGAAGTGCCAAAGATGCAAAGCTTATAGAAAATTTAAGGCAAAAAGTAAATGACTACAGTTTCGACCTCAACAAAGCAGAAAGAGAATTAGTTGGGGTTCGAAGACTATTGGCTAAAAACGCAGAAGAACGAGCCCGCACGATTCAGCAGCTAAGAGAAGAACATGATAATGAGGTCACCAGATTGAGGAAAAAGGTCATTACCGCAGAAAACAAAATGAGAAAACAAGCAAAAGAGTTCAAGGTTGAAAGGGAACACTGCTATACAGCTTTAGCACAATTAGAAATGGATCTGCAACAACTCCAGGAGTGAAATCAACAGACTTTGGAGGCCAGGGCCGAACAAATAGGGCGGTTGCTTCAGGAAAAAGGCATAATCAGATAAAGAATCCTAGCTATTGCTCACCACATCACCAGAAAATGCCAAATGTACGAGAATATGACTCAGACTACCTTCTTTGCCTCAGTAATGATATTTGTGAAACAGATAATGAGTGACCTAGACAGACTCCAAGGGGAACTTGCACATAGGCCCACGGCAAGACCAAACGATGTCCCGCGGGCACCAGGAGCTTTAATGTATTCCTGAATTGTCATTAGAGTCTGTACTTTCTTTCATTAGAGTCCGTCGGTGATCTGAGTCTGTACTTTCTTTTCAAGTCAGTCTGCACTTTCATTTTAAAATAATTGTTTTTATAGCCCGTCTTGTCTGTTAAAGTTTGTTAGTTGTCTTCATGCGTCAGTCTCGAGTCCTTGTAATTGAAATGTTTGCAATTATTAAAATTGAAAAATCCAAAAAATGTGGTTCATATTTTACATTTATTGCATTTTATCTGATTTGGGCATGGGCACGATGCATAGGCAATCCTTATAGGATCCGACCATAACCATATGAAAAAGGAAAATATAGTGAGAATAAAAAGCTAAAATGAAAAGAAGAGTGGAGCAATAAAAGAAAACGGGAGAGAAAAAGAGAAAAAAAAAGAGAAGGGAAAATCTGCAACAAAGAAACAATGGCAAAATAAAAGAAACAAGGTAAGGATAAAAGAAAGACGTCACAGTCAAAGCCGGGATGACGCAAGCGGTTGAGCAAATGCATGTTAGAGACCCATAACTGCCTAGGTGCATTCATGCTCCAAATGTGCGATTATCTATTTGATTAATGCCCTAACCGCTAACAACGTTGTTGATGATGAGTTCCAAGCAAGTGGTTCAGTTGACTGGCATTCTGGCAACCCACCCATACAACACCCGCTCTAAAGATAAGTCAAAAATGGTCAACCAAGAGTTAGAAGCAAGCATCGTCGACCCATCTAGGGAGGAAGAAGTTGTGGATGTCAATGCCATGAAAGAGGAAATGTATAAGTTGAAGCAACAGATGGCCGAAATGTACCAGGCTTGGGCAAAGGGACACCCACTACCAGCTTACCCTGCTAACCCTACCTACATCCCACCATTAGCTCAGCCACAAGATCCTCCTACAGTTAATTCCTCTCCGGCCTACCCTGCTTACCAGCAATACTACGCAACTACTTCCCAAACACCACCACCTCCCCCACCCAAGCAAATCCCATGCCTTCCACCTCCAACCACTCCCGTGTTTGTGGCTCCTCTACCCGCCACATTACAGAGATCTTCTAATGAACCCCTATTTCAAACCTAGGAAACCTACTACTACCCACCAGAACCCACCTTCAAACTGCCAGAACTATATCCTTACACTCCCCTTCTTGATATCTCAGCTGAAGAAGAGAAGCCTTCTAAAACCCCTGAGCAGGAAGAAATGATACGAAAGGTGAAAATCTTGGAACAATCGTTCAGAAATATGCAAGGTCTAGGAGGACAGGTGAGTGTCGCTTACAAGGACTTGTGNCGGGGATTTTGTAGCAAGATGAGAGGCACTGGGGGAAGGGATGAGTTATTAATGGCATACTTTAGTCAAAGTCTCAGTGGTGCTGCTTTGGAGTGGTACACACGGCAAGATCATGCTCGATGGTACACCTGGGATGATTTGGCCCAGGCATTTGCAAGCCATTTTCAGTACAACTTAGAGATTGTCCCGGATCGGTTTTCACTAACCAAAATTGAGAAGTAGCCAGGGGAAAGCTTCAGAGAGTATGGTTTTCGGTGGAGAGAACAGGCCGCCAGAGTTAATCCACCAATGAAGGAAGGTGAGATGGTCGATTATTTTCTACAGGCTCTGGAGCCTACTTATTATGGTCATTTGTTGTCAGCAGTTGGGTAAACTTTTAATGAGGTAGTGAAAATGGGAAGTATGGTGGAAGAAGGTCTCAAGATTAACAAGATTATGAGTTATTCGGCGATTAAAGCAACTACCCAGGCCATCCAGAGTGGCACTGGAGGGGCGTTGGGAAAGAAGAAAAAGGAAGATGTAACAGTAGTAGAATCAAGAGCTTGGTCCAGGGGTCCATCACCATATTACCACCAACCACGCCTACACCCACAAACTTACCCACACACCCCATATGGCCCACCACAACACTACTATCCACCTCCCGTTCCCCACTTTTCGGTTCACTACACCCAAACATACCCTCAACCTCAGGCACCCGGGCGTGCACCCACCCCACAAAATACCTACCACACTCAAAACACATACCCACCTCCGAGAACCTACAGAAACCACAATGGAACCGGTTTTCGACCTAACCCTGCTGCCAAGAATGATAGGTTGCAAAAGAAGAAGACTTTCACTACGTTAGGAGAATTTTATACCAACTTATTCCACAGATTGAGATAGTTGGGCATGTTAAATCCAATTGAACCCAAATTGCCAAATCCTCCCCCAAGGAACCTGGACCATTCGGTGAATTATGAGTATTGCTCGGGTGCTCCAGGGCATGATACAGAGAAGTGTTGGCATTTGAAAATGGCCTTCCATGAGCTCATTGATACCTGCCAGATTGAAGTACAGTCTCCGGAGACGCCCAACATCACTCAAAATCCATTACCAACCCATTATGAGACTCACATGATCGAGTTAGTGCAGAAGGGAGAATACAAAATGCCTTCACAAACCGTAATGATGATTAGGGCCAGTGAGAACAGAGCAAATGAGAAAGTAATTGATGAGAAGGCATTGGCCACAGTAGAACAGACAGTCAGCAAACCAGTGATGGCAGTAAAATAAGAACCCGTTAAAGTACCAGGAGCGGTTGATAAGCCTGTTGTGATTGTAAAGGGCGCTCGCACAGAGCCGGTTATCATCAAACCGGTGACTCAATTACTAGTGGTTAGTGAAAAGGTCGTCCCATGGAACTATGACCGAGTGACTATGATGTACAAGGTGAAGGAAGTTAAAGAAGAAGTTTGTGAAACTCATGGACTGACTCGTTCAGGGAGATGTTTTGCCCCTGAAGAGCTGAGAAAGGTTAAAGCAGCCAAAGACAATCCAGCACCAGTAAAGAGGGTCGTAACTGAAGAAGAAGCTGAAGAATTCTTAAAGAAAATGAAGGCGCAAGATTATTCTATTGTAGAACAACTGACGAAAACTCCAGCGCAGATTTCACTGTTGTCTCTATTGATTCATTTGGACGAGCATCGCCGAGCATTGATGAAGATTATAAATAAAGCCCATGTTCCGAATAAGATCTCTGTAAATCATCTGGAGAAGATAGCGAATAAGATTTTCGAGGTCAACAGGGTTACATTTTCTGATAATGAATTGCCTTTGGAGGGTACTGAGCATAATAGGGCACTTTACCTCACAGTGAAGTGTGAAGACTCTGCGGTTACTCGAGTATTGATTGACAACGGGTCTTGCGCAAACATTTTCCCTCTCTCCACCCTAGAAAAGTTAAAAGTGGACAGTGAGAGAATCCAGAAGAATAGCGTCTACGTACGAGGATTTGATGGAGGAGGAAAGGACACAGTCAGGGACATCGTGTTAGAACTGACTATAGGACCGGTTGAATTCACAATGGATTTCCAAGTGCTGGACGTGGCAATCTCTTACAATTTCTTATTGGGTAGGCCCTGGATTCATGCCGCAAAAGCTGTGTCGTCTACCTTGCATCAGATGGTCAAATTCGAATGGGACCGACAGGAAATTGTTGTGCATGGAGAGGATAATTCATGTAATACCATTATGCCTTTCGATGAATATGAGGATGACAAAGGTCCATAGGTTTGCCAAGTCTTGGACACAGTTTCAGTTGCCAAAATTTTGGAAGAAGAATGTATTCCTAGGCCCAGAGTAGTTGTTGTATCTATCATTGTGGCTTCAGAAATGATAAAGAATGGATTTTTACCTGGAAAAGGCTTGGGTGCCTCGTTACAGGGCATCATACAGCCGGTATCTCCTCCTAGAAACTAAAATACTTTCAGGTTAGGCTTTAAGCCCACTACTACTGCCATAAGGCGAGTTAAGCAGATGAAAAAGAGAGCATGGACCTTTCCAACACCCATACCCCGCCTATCCCGTTCCTTTGTCCGGCCTGGTACTAAGAGGCGCCTAGCAACGGTAATGCTACATTCTGTAATGATGGAACCCGACAAAGAGTTGATGGAGAGGTTTGAAAAGCTATTTGACGATGTGAATGTGGTGGAGGCAGGCGAAGGTCCAAGCAAAGCAGATGTGCAGTTCGTGGGGGCCCGTGCTAAGCTTAATAATTGGAAAGCTACTCCTCTTCATACCCGAAGGGAGTTATGGTAGTTAGTTTTGATTTTCCTTTCAGTTTAATCTGGATTATTTCCAAGGTTGTAATTCGGATGCTATGTTCCGTCCGTTTGGATGAGTTAAACCTTGTTATCTTACAATTTTAATAAAATGCAATTTCCTTTCTTTTTCATTCCTGATAGCCTTTATTTTGTCTTTCTTTTCTTTTTTGTACAGTCCCTTTTATGCTGGTATCACTGATGTATCATGCATGCGGAGTCTTCGGCCTAGTCTTGATTACCAATCTAACTCCGAAATAATAATACAAGAAATTGAGTGTGATGACGAGGTAGAATATGATGATGAGGAAGCCTTTGAAGAAATCAGTAAAGAATTAAGTCAATTTGAAGAAAAACCCAAACCTAACCTGAATGATACAGAGGAAATCAATTTAGGGGATCAGGAGAATGTTCGGGAAACAAAAATAAGTGTCCATTTGGAAGCTCCGCTCAGGGAAGAAATAATCAAAGCATTGCTTGAGTACAAAGATGTTTTCGAATGGTATATGGCGATATGTCGGGTTTAAGTACCGACTTAGTGGTCCACAAATTGCCCACTGACCCCGCATGCCCTCCGATCAAGCTGAAGCTGAGGAAATTTAAAACAGATATCAGTGTGAAGATCAAAGAAGAGGTTACCAAGCAGTTTGATGCGAAGGTCCTCCGGGTCACCTAGTATCCCACCTGGTTAGCTAATGTTGTGCCTGTACCAAAGAAGGACGGGAAGACCAGAGTGTGCGTTGATTACCGTTATCTCAATAAGGCGAGTCCAAAAGACAATTTCCCACTGCCAAATATCCATATACTGATTAACAACTATGCCAAACATGAGATTGGTTCCTTTGTGGATTGTTATACGGGTTATCACCAGATTTTGATGGATGAAGAAGATGTGGAAAAGACGGCATTCATCACGTCTTGGGGGACGTATTATTATAGGGTTATGCCATTTGGGTTGAAGACCGCAGGGGCAACATATATGAGGGCGATGACCACCATGTTCCATGATATGATGGAAATCGAAGTCTATGTAGATGGCGTGATTATAAAGTCGAGAAAGCAGTGTGATCATGTCAAAGACCTGAGGAAGTTTTCCATAGACTCCGTAGGTACAACCTCAAACTTAATTTGGCGACGTATGCATTTGGAGTTCCATCAAAGAAGCTATTGGGGTTTGTGGTAAGTTCGACGCGGTATTGAGTTAGACCCATCCAAAATCAAAGCCATTCAGGAGTTGCCACTGCCAAAAAGAAAGAAAGAGGTGATGAGTTTGCTCTGCAGGTAGAATTACATCAGCAGGTTCATTGCCCAGCTTACAACGACTTGCAAGCCTATCTTTAAGCTGCTAAAGAAATATGCTGCAGTCAGATGGACGGATGAATGTCAGGAAGCATTTGACAAGATTAAGGAGTATTTGGCCAGTCCACCTGTGTTGGTTCCGCCAGAGCCGGGAAGACCCTTGATCCTCTATCCGACAGTTTTGGATAACTCTTTTGGTTGTGTACTAGAGTAACATGATGTCATAGGAAAGAAAGAGTAGGCGATTTACTACCTCAGCAAGAAGTTCACATCTTATGAGGTAAAATATACGCAGCTTGAGAGGACGTGTTGTGCTCTAACATGGGTAGCGCAGAAATTGAAACATTACTTTTCATCAAATACCACCTATCTCATCTCGAGGTTGGACCCATTGAAGTACATTTTTTAGAAGCCTATGCCCACAAGGAGGCTCGCAAAGTGGCAAATCTTGCTTATGGAATTTGACATTGTCTACGTAACCCGGACCGCAATGAAGGCACAAGCAGTGGTTGATCATCTAGCCGAGAACCCAGTTGATGAGGAGTATGAACCTTTGAAGACATATTTCCCTGATGAGGAGACAAAGCACGTCGAGGAATTAGAACAAGTCGAAAAGCCAGGGTGGAAGTTGTTCTTTGATAGGGCTGCCAATACCAAGGGCGTTGGGATAGGAGCAGTACTTATTTCTGAGACAGGGCAGCATTACCCTGTTACAACTCAACTTCGCTTTTACTGCACCAATAACATGGCTGAATACGAGGCATGTATCTTGGGTTTAAGGTTGGCTATAGACATGGGTGTCCAGGAGATCTTGGTCATGGGTGACTCGAATCTTCTGGTGCACCAGATTCAGGGAGAGTGGGAGACACGAGACTTAAAGCTCATACCGTATCAACAGTGTTTGCACGAACTTTGTCAACGGTTTCAGTCAATAGATTTCAGGCACATTCCAAGGATTCATAATGAAGTATCTGACGCTTTGACCACTTTGGCGTCAATGTTGCATCATCCAGATAAGGCATACGTGGCCCCGTTGTAGATTCAGGTTTGAGATCAGCATGCCCATTGTAACATGGTGGAGGAAGAGCTTGATGGTGAGCTGTGGTTTCATGATATCAAAGAATACCTCAGGATGGGAGCATATACGGTACAGGCGACAGGGGATCAGAAGAGAGCCATTAGACGCTTGGCAAGCAGATTTTTCTTCAGTGGAGTGTTGTACAAAAGAACTCCAGATCTTGGTTTATTGAGGTGCATAGATGCGAAACAAGCTACAACTATCATGACCGAGGTACATGCGGGAGTCTGTGGACCTCATATGAGTGGATATGAATTGGCCAAGAAGATTCTTCGAGCAGGATATTATTGGCTCACTATGGAACGAGATTCTATCAGTTTCGTACGCAAGTGTCATCGGTGCCAAGTACATGGAGATTTGATTCATTCTCCACCATCTAAATTGCACATAATGTCGGCACCATGGACCTTCGTTGCTTGGGGAATGGATGGCATTGGGCCAATCGATCCAGCGGCGTCTAATGGGCACAAGTTTATTCTGGTAGCCATTGATTATTTCACTAAGTGGGTTGAGGCAAAAACTTTCAAATCAGTAACCAAGAAGGCAGTGGTCGATTTTGTGCATTCAAATATTATTTGTTGATTCAAAATCCCGAAGGTAATTATCACAGATAATAGTGCCAATCTCAATAGCCATCTGATGGTGGAAACATGTCAGCAATTTAAGATCACGCACCGCAATTCCACCCCATATCGTCCTAAGGCTAATGGAGCAGTCGAGGCAGCTAACATGAACATCAAGAAGATACTTCGGAAAATGGTGGAAGGGTCTAGGCAATGGCATGAGAAGTTACCTTTTTCTCTGTTAGGCTATCACACTACTGTTCGCACTTCAGTTGGGGCAACTCCTTATTCATTGTTATATGGTACGGAGGCAGTGATACCCGCAGAGGTTGAAATACCATCCCTTCGGATTATCGCCGAGGCAGAAATTGATGATGATGAGTGAGTCAAAGCCCGTTTGGAACAATTGATCTTGATTGATGAAAAGAGATTGGCAGCAGTATGTCATGGACAGTTATACCAACAGAGAATGGCAAGAGAATATACAAGAAAGTGCGTCCGCAGAAGTTTGAAGTAGGGCAATTGGTATTGAGGCGTATCCTACCTCACTGGGCTGAGGCAAAAAGAAAGTTCGCCCCCAACTGGCAGGGGCCATTTGTTGTAACCCGAGTGTTCTCCAATGGTGCATTGTATCTAATAGATGTGGAAGGGAAATGTGTAGAAATGGCTATATAATTTGATGCAGTCAAGCGATACTATGTATGATTTCTTTATCTTTATATATTTGATTGTATTTGACATGTTTTGAGATTGAAATGAGGAAGGCATTTTGTTCTGCTATCCAAACACTTTATCCTTTGATTAAGCCTTTTGAGCCTTATTATATTTTCTTTCGTATCCCTTTCGGAATCAATAACAAAACTCAAAGACTCGAGCGGGGAAAGTAAATGGAGAAACAAGAGAAAAACAGTGAAAAAGAAAGAAGAGAAAAGAAAAAGAAAAGAAAAGAAAAGAAAAAGAAAAGAAAAAGGAAAGAAAAGAAAAGAGAAGGAAAAGAAAAGAAATGAAAAGAAAAGGAAAAGTGGAAAAAAAAAAGATCACAACAACGAAGTAATTTTATGACCTGAACTACGTTTGACTTAATCCCGAAAGGGTACGTAGGCAGCCTCTCCTTGAGGTTCAGTCACAACAAAATAAAAGTCCAAAAGTCCCCAAGAAAGAAACTGGGGCAGAAGTTGTGGTCGTTGTGATAATTCTGATTCTGAAAGTTGTAATTTTGAACCCATGTTAAATTATTTTAAGCCTCTATACCCTTCTTTCTAAACCCCATCCAAAAGCCACATTATGGTCCAAAGAAAGACCTTCCAATCAATCTTCAAGAAATGCTAATGCGAGCAAGTAAAGTGATTCATTTTAGGGGCAACACTCTGATATCAGGAGAGAAAGGAAAATGATGAAAATGAGAGAGTCTTATTGGTGAAAACCCTCACGGGCACCATAGGGCGATGTGAGTTGAGAGAAATAAAAATGAGAGAGTCTTATTGGTGAAAACCCTTACGGGCAGCATAAGACGACGTGAGTCAAGAGAAATAAAAATGAGAGAGTCTTATTGGTGAAAACCCTCATGGGCACCGTAAGGCGAAGGTGAGTTTTTAGATGGGCAAATGAAACAAGTCTGTGGTTGAAAGATGCTCGAAACATGGAAAGACGAGCAAGATTTGGGTTTTGGTGAAAGTCGGGTTTTGAAAGTATGAAACAGCAAATGTGGCAATTGAAATACAGAATAGGCTGGTTAATCCAAAATGCATGGCATGATCAGTGGTACCAGCCTTTCCACTCAGATAAGTCCTATCCTTTTCTCTTTATTACAAATCGTCCGTTTTCAGGGTCTTTTTTATCTTTAACCTTCGAGGTCATTGCATTTCATTCTCTTGAAGTCTGTCTATAAGAAGTTTTAGTATCGGTTCTGCTCGAAAACAAAAGAAGGATGTTAAGGCTAACTACCAGCTTCCTAGTTGTACAGTACAACAGGGTTGGAACATATCAAAAGAAAGTAAGGCATGAAGGACCAATGGAAATCCCATCAGTAGGATAATCAGATAATTGCGGGAGAGAAGCAAAGTTTCAAAAAGAGGGGTCCGAAACACCAAACACCAATATGGGATCAAACATTTAGGTTATCAAAGTCGGGGGTTGAAAGTCAGTCAAGAAGTTGAGGCGTTTCAAAGCAAGTCTAGGGAAACAATTTGGAGTGGAGCCGGAAGCCGGAACATACCCAACAAGAATGCCAACAGCTAACCACCATTTTATATTAACGAGTCTTTCTTTGATTGAGACAGGGGTAGAAAAATTGCTTTGTTTGTTTTGTTGCAAGCAAGCGCCCACATGGAGAACAAGGGAATACTTTTCAAGTTCAGCAATCAGGAGCCCACCTGGAGAACAAGGGAATACATTTCAAAGTTTCAGCAGTCAGGCACCCACCTGGAGAATAAGGGAAGTATAATGCACATTTTACCTTTCAAGTTTTAATATTTGGTAACCTAACGCGCCCAGTCATCAAACTGGGGCAGAAAATTTTCTTTGTTTCATCTATTTTGTTGCAATCAGGAGCCACCTGGAGAACAAGGGAATACATATCAAAAGTTCCAGCAATCAGGCACCCACCTGGAGAACAAGGGAATACCTTTCAGCAATCAGGAGCCCACCTGGAGAATAAGGGAATACGCTTCAAGTTCAGCAATCAGGCGCCCACCTGGAGAACAAGGGAAGTACAATTCAAGTTGTAGCTGTTAATTTTAATATTTGATAGCACGATGTGCCCAGTTACCAAACTGGGGCAAAAATTTTCTTTGTTTGTCTATTTTGTTGAAGTCAGGCGCCCACCTGGAGAACAAGGGAATATATTTCAAGTTCGGCAATCATGAGCCCACATGGAGAACAAGGGAATACATTTCAAGTTTCAGCAGTCAGGCACCCACCTGGAGAGCAAGGGAAGTACAATTCAATTTTAGCTTTTAATTTTTAATTTTTGATAACATATTGTATCCGGTTACCAAACTGGGGCAGAAAATTTTCTTCGTTTGTCTATTTTATTGCAATTAGGAGCCCACCTGGAGAACAAGGGAATACTTTTCAAGTTCAGCAATCAGGAGCCCATCTAGAGAACAGGGGAATACTTTTCAAGTTTCAGCAGTCAGGCGCCCACCTGGAGAACAAGGGAAGTACAATTCAAATTTTAGCTTTTAATTTTAATATTTTGATAACATGATGTGCCCAGTCACCAAACTGGGGCAGAAAATTTTCTTTGTTTGTCTATGTTGTTTCAGTCAGGAGCCTACCTGGAGAACAAGGTAATATTTTTCAAGCGTTGCAGTCAGGAGCCCACCTGGAGAACAAGGGAATACTTTTCAAGCTTCAGCAATGAGGCGCCCACTTGGAGAACAAGGGAAATACAATTCAAATTTTAGCTCTTAATTTTAATATTTGATAATATGATGTGCCCAGTCACCAAACCGGGGCAGAAAATTTTCTTTGTTTGTTTATTTTTGCAGTCAGGAGCCCACTTGGAGAACAAGGGAATACTTTTCAAGCATCAGCAATCAGGAGCCCGCCTGGAGAATAGAGGCACATATTTCAAATTGTAGCAGTCAAGCATCGCTCGGAGGAATGGCAAAACATCTCTGATCACAATACAAGGCAACAACACAAGAATTCCAGCGGAAGAATACAAGTTCAAGGCAACACAAGAGCAAAATTGAAGACATAGAATAGGACTTTTGTAATTCATAGATCATAGCTTAGTCTAACTTCTTTTAACACGGTGTAGTAAGGAGGTCAGCGAGCAGTAGCAGCAATAACAGCAGCAGAATCACAGCTCCTGGTAGTCCCAGTTATCAGACACTCCCCAACTACACTGACCTGATTCCTGTTTAGCCCGGGATATGTAGGTAACCTTTGAAGCAGAGTACGGTCAACTCTTTCAAAATTGCTTCACATGGAATATTTGAACGGGAAAAAATTGCTCGTATTTGCTCACTTATCTTTACCCGAAAAATTTGCATGTTTTCGACCAAAGAGGGGCAGCTGTGAGCACGTGATTTTTGTCATATATGTGAATTATTCCCAAAAATTCAAACAAAAATATTTTTACTTATGTTTTACAATTTTTGTGAATTTTATGTCATTTTCTGGTAATTGTTGCATTTTATTTGCGCATTTTAATTCATATGAAAAATACAAAAGTACATTGGCATTTAGGATTTAATTTCATATTTTAGTATTAATTAGGGATTAATTTATTTTAGAACAAAATATAAAAAAAATAACAAAAATGATTCACTTTTGCATTTTTAATTATTTAATTGTGAATTCGTCAAGCAGTTTTTAAAATAATTTTAGAGATTAATTAGTATAGTTTGAAATATATTAGGACTTCATTTTGACTTTTACTTTAATTTTGCATATGTATAAAAATTAAAAAATAAATAAATAAATAATTAAATTAAATTAAATAAAATACAAAATGGAGAAACAAAAAAAAAAGGAAACAAAATGAAAAGAAAAAAAATAAAAATAGAGAATAAAGCTGCTGAATTGGGCTTTCCTTGTTTATCAACTCAGGCCCAAAATAATTTAATGGTGACCGACCCAGTCCAAGCTGAGAGGCTAATCCAAAACGACGCCGTTTGGCGTCGATTAATCCAAACCGTCGAGGTTATTAAGATCAACGGCTCAAAAGCTGGGTTTCAGTTACATAAGATTGTCCGAAGACTTCCCCCCACCCCCATTTCGTCTCTACCATCAAACCCTAACAGCCCAGCCGCCCCCATATCCTTTGATCGGAGCTCGCCGATGGCGAAGACATTAGTTACGCCAACGACCATCAAAATAACACCATGAACTCCCCTTCTCCTCCTCTATCCAAATCCACTGGCCTTGTCCTTCGAATCTTACCTGAACTCGTCAAATCTCCGATCAAAGGTTTTCGGCCATGACACAAAGTCGTCCAAATCCGACCAAATTTTCACCACTGACTCACCTGCCTTCCCTCGTCACGAATCTCTACTTGGTTGTCGTCAAACCCCACCGGAGCTCACTGGTTTGTTAACTTAGGGTTTCAGGAAAGGATAAAATGGCGTCGCATAATTATCAGTGCATAATGACCCTAAAAACGATATTATGTGTTTATTTGACTTGGAATAAGCATATAATATTATTTTTAGGGCCAATTTCAAGATTAATGCATTAGCGCCCAAATTCAGTAAGTTTTCTTCATTTTTCCTTTTAGTTCCTTTAATGCCATTGTTGGTTTCTGCCTTGACTGGATTCTCATTAATCGTTTCCTGTTAATTAAGTTTTATTTGTTGTCTCTTTTCCATTTTCGATTGTTGATTTACAGTAATGTTGATGTTGGCATTTTTTAGTTTATTTCGATTTTTAAATTGTCCCTGAGTTGTGGTAATTTTGATATTTGGTTTGGATGGATTCAAAGGGTAGTGTAGTTAGATTTTATCATAGTTTAGTTAAAGTTTGGCAATTCTGATAAATGTGTTATTTGGCAAATTGATTTCGTTTCATGATAAATTTTAGTTGTAAATCTGTTTTGAGTAGTGTTTGATTCTTGTTTGATTAATTCAGTATTTTTTTGCTTAGTTTTAATTGTTCTTTCAATTTAGTATTTAGTAGCAATTCAATTAGGTATAATTGATTAATCAAAGATGGTCATAACTAAGGGTAAAGGGTTTGGTTGGGTCAGTAGTTTTAGGAAGTTTCAGGGGTAGTTTGGGCATAGAAAAGGGCTATTTTATGAAGATTAGTAAATTTAAAACCAAGATAAGGGTAGTATAGGTATTGTATAGTTACAAGAACACCCTAGGACCTTCTAGAATAGAACTTTAGTGTAGAATTCAATAAACTTAGGGCAGTAACTTGAGAAACAAGTCAGAAATTGAAGGAATAATAGGTAAAATCTGAAATTAAAAGAAGGAAAAATGTGTGAATGCCATCTAGAACATTCTATCCCATTTGTTCCCTATAAAAGGCAACCCCAATGCCTTCATTTAGGGGGACACCCTTGAAAATTCCCAGCCTTTTTGAGCCATCAAAACCCCTCTTGAAAGGTCCTTCTCTCTTTCAATTTTCAGATTTTCATTTTGGAATTCAAATACTAAAAATCCAAAAACAAAAAAAATAATTAAAAAAAAACAGTTACTATTTCATTGCTTGTTTAGATCACTTTCGAATTTTCTCTTTGTTTTCCACAAAAGTCAGTTCTAAGCTCGAGTTTCAGCAGTATTTAGGAGTACTTGGCAGCTTGATCGAGTATATTTGGGTCTGTTTGAATTGGTTCTGGTTAAGTTTCATCTTACTAAAGTTTCAGACTCAGTTTCAAAGGAATTTGAGTATGTGTCAAGTCCTTGTGTTGTTAGTGGGTCATTTGCTGTTGCTTTTGGGTTTCCTATTGAAACTTCCTGGTTATTTTGGGGTCAAATTACTCCTGTGGCTGCTCTCTGTTGATTGCTGGGTATTCACCTTGTTTATTGTTGCTGACTGTCTGTCTCCTTTTTTTCTAAGTCAGGTACACATTCGAATCCTTGTTGTAACTCCGAGTTCAGAAATGGAATAAAATGGCTATTTGTTGATTCTAAAATCTGCTTGCTGGACATCACATCTTAATATAGATAGATAAATATTGAATGTATCTGATTATATATAGTTGAATGTCGAGTTGTATGTAAATTTGGGACTTCATTTATGAATTTTTAACTTGGATATGACTTAATTTGTAGTTGGTTCAGTTTGTGGTTTAAATGTGTAACACTAGGAAGTATTCTGAGTTTATATCTTGACTGGGGTTCGAACTTCTAGTTTTGGTAGTAGGCTGTGTGAATAGCATTTGCATAATTCATTCCAGTTTGGATGTGTTTATTTGAATACTAGTTAACAACAGGTTACAAGAGCCTGAACTTCAGGTTAAACCAAATGAGCATGCACCCCTCTTATGATTATCGTGAAGTTACTTGTAGTTTGAATTCTTAGATAGGTCTGATGGTTGTTAACAGACGTTATTTCAAATAGTCACCATTAAATATGCATGAGATAGATATAATGAGTTAAATGAAATAAGTATAAAACAAACAAAATAATTGCCTGATTCACTGATGCACTTGTAGAATTCTCTAGCATATATAAACTGCATTTAAACGTGATCCAGAGTTGCTCGATAAGCTGAACTGGACAGGCCATTTGGGCCTATTCTCATTGGATGAAGCCCATATCTGGGCAGCCTTTCCCATTCACACAAGCGTCATTGAAATGGCATAGGGCCAAAATTAAAGCCCAACATTGGAGCTTCTGAATTCATCCCTTATTTGGAAAATTTATTGACCCTTGAACAATAATGTTGAATGAGGATTTTATTTTAGAAAAAGAACATAGAAAGATTATAAGAACATAGAAAGATTATATTCACTTTAGGATTCCCTTTAAAAAAAATGAGACGAGCCTCGCCGAACAAAATAAATAAATTGTGGGGCCCTCAATATATGTTATATGAGAATACTTAGAATTCGGGAGGGCCGTTTAGCGAATTTCACGGCCTTCCCCAAAATAGTAATACGTTAGACTCTTTAAGATAAATTTTTATAAAATTACATTCTTAAATTCGGGTGCACATTTATGTGACCCAAATCCAAATCTTAACGGAGTCAAAATGTGTTGACAACCACGGGTGCATTGATTGCGACATGGTTTGAGATGCATTTTTACGACGTTGTAATTCTTTTAAAATAATGATAAAAGCGGTTCACGAATAAAAGGCACATAGGCTAGCATGTTTTGAAATCAGATAAAATCAAGTACAACAGTTGAGCGACCGTGCTAGAACCACGGAGCCCGGGAATGCCTAACACCTTCTCCCGGGTTAACAGAATTCCTTACCCGTATTTCTGTTTCGCGGACTGTAATGCAGAGTCATAATTTCCTCGGTTCGGGATTCAACCGGTGACTTGGGACACCATTAATCTCCCAAGTGGCAACTCTGAATCTAATAATTAATCCCGTTCTGATTGTCCTTTAAGTGGAAAAACTCCTTTATACCCTTGCGGGTGTAAGCGGAAAAAGGTGGTGTGACAGCGGTCTCGCAAAAGTGAGCTGGGTCTCGTAGGAGCGGAAATTGGAGCCGGGTCAAGTTCCGCAGAAGCGGAGAGTTGGGTCGCTTAAACGGTCCCGCAGAAGCGAATTTGGACCGCAGAAGCGGAAAGTCACCTTAAGTGAAAGGTCCGCATAAGCGGGCGTTGAACGCATAAGCGGAAGGCACAGAAGCGAGATTAGATTCGCAGAAGCGGAAATAACTGGCAGGTTAAGTGAGAACATCTTTTTTGCGAAATTTTGAAAGAGTAACATTTTGGACTTTGAACCTTGAGAGCTTTGAGGCGATTTTAAAGATGGTCTCGAGGGCTATTATCAGGTATGGACTCTTGGACTTAGAGCATGATTTTATGGTGTATAAACATGGATTTAGACTGAATAATTGAGGAATCAAAGGTCAAAAATGGTTGTTTAGGGCTTGAATTTAAGAGAGTTAAAAATGGGGATTTGAGGGGTCAAATGGACCCCGATTTTGATGAATTTGATATGTATAGACTCGTGGAGAGACGAGGAATCCATTATTGTGAGTTTTGTAATTTTTCGAGAAGTGGGCCAAGGGCTTGGATTTTGCTAGTTTTGAGATTTTTGATATTTTTCGATTGTTTTTGATTGGGTATTGTTCCCTTAGCTTATTGTAATGTATTCTCTCTGGTTTTGGTTAGATTCGACGTGCGTGTAGGCCAATTTAAGGGGCAAAGGCATCACGAGCGAGGAATTTTACCGGTTCGAGGTGAGTAATACTTGTAAATGATATCCTGAGGGTTTGAAACCCCGGATTTGCACATCATAGTGCTATATTATGGTGACTTGCATGCCACGTATGAGCGTGGGGTAGAGCACCGTTGGGGATTATGACTTGGTCCGTCCCGATTGTTGATTTTACTGCGTGATTGACTGAAGCCTACTTGATGCTATCGTGATTTGGGCTGATTGCCATGTTTTGGGCTTCGTGCTGATTATTTGAATCCTTCAGGGATTGATATCATTTTTTTTTTGCATTACTTTGCATATTATTTGATCTCGGTCCAAGGTTTTGAACACTGTTTTGCAAACTCAGCCATCTTTCTAAGATTTGAAAACTTAAATGATATTTTTCTGACGTTTTGAGCTGAGAACTACTATTTTACTATTGCCCAAAGGGCTTATGTGCATTTCTGGACTGAGGATGGATCGGGCTGCTCGCCGCAGCTGTGTGATATTGATATTGCGCTTGGGCTGTAGGAGTTCTTTCGGAGTCTGAACCCCCATAGTAAGCACGGGTACCCAAATGGATCGGGTTGCGCGCCGCCGCGATCATGTGCATTGCATTGCATTCATGCATTGGTTCATGTTTGTACCACGTGGCATGACATTCAGAACTCTCATATCATTGGCATCCATGTTATTTCTTGCACTGTTACTAGATAACCTGGTGTTATTTGTAATGGAGTGTTGTGCTCGAGGGCTGACTTATGTGCGGACTTGCACTATCTGATTATGCATTCAATTGCTTGACTGTTGGGAAAAGGATATTTTCAAAAGAGGTTTTTAACTGAGCCAGATATTTTCTAAAGGTTTTTCATGGAATTACTATTTTCTAAAGGGTCTTATTGTCCTATGTAGCATGATGGAGTGCTTTACGTGTTTTCTTACCGCTCAGTTATTATTTACTCTTATTACTCATTGAGTTGGAGTACTCACTTTACTCCCTACACCTTGTGTACAGTTGCATGCATTGTTCACCCGGTAGCGGGTTTTGAATTGATTGAATGTATCACTATTGTAGAGGAGTAAGGTGACCGCCAACGTCCGTGGCACCTGATTTTCCCTTCTTTGATTTTAAATTTGATTCATGTAAATTATAGTCTTTGTAGTTGTGTTCAGGCTTCTTTAGATGTTCGTGACTTGTGACACCCCGGTCGGGCTGTGTTGGGTGGTAAATATCAGTTATTAATGCCATTAAGTCGTATAATTCCTTCATTTATGTCTGTTAACTTTTACAAAGGGGCATTATTGTTCTGTTGGCTGGCCTTGTCCTCACGAGAGGCGCCATCACAACCGGGTTTGAGAATTGGGTCGTGACAGAATGTGTGTTATTATTTTAAATCACATATATTCCCAGTATTATAAGCTGAAAAAATCTTGGATTTTGACATTCATTCAAAAATCACCAGCATATTATACTGGCATTATATTGTGTGCCATTTTATTCTGCAGACTTTATTGATTTGACATATAGAAGTTTGAATGAAATATACTTCCAGTGTAATACATTGGATTATTTTGAGTTTTACAAATTAATTCACAAACCTCCTCTGTATTATACTTGTGTTTTGTTCATTTTTGGAATCAAGCACTGTATAACTAATTTATTAGATATTTCCAGTATAATAACCTGAAAAAATCTTAGATTTTGACATTAATTCAAAAATCTCCAGCATATTATACTGGCGTTATATTGTGTGCCATTTTATTCTTCAGACTTTATTGATTTGACATATAGAAGTTTGAATGAAATATACTTCCAGTGTAATACATTGAAGTATTTTGAGTTTTGCAAATTCATTCCCAAACCTCCGATGTATTATACTTGTGTTTTGTTCATTTTTGGAATCAAGCACTGTATAACTAATTTATTAGATATTTCCAGTATAAAAACCTAGAAGTATGTCAGGTTTAGATATTAATTTAGAAAGGTCCAGCAAATTATACTGGCGTTATGTTCTGCAAATTATACATATTAAAGCATCAAAACCAAACCAGAAAATTTGAAGAATCAGAAAAAATTTATGATTCTACACACAAATATATTACTTATACTTTGAATTTGTCTGGTTTGAATTACAAATAGAAGAATCTAGAATAAATTCAAACAAGACAAATTCAAATAACCAACAAATACTTGAGAAAGCTTACTTCGATTTCGAGATTCACGCCGCAAGATTGAGAGAGCTTAATTCGAAGAAGAATATGATATTGTAGCCATTAAGTGATCGAAAAATTTATTGAGAGAGCTTAATTCGATTTGCAGATTACCGCCGTAGGTTTATTCTAAAGAAGAATATAAGGTCAAGTCGCGTAAATTTGATAAACAGCATAAAGGTATTTTAGTCAACAAATTATTACCGTGCTAATTCACGGCTAAATATCATTGACTTTTGATTACGTGGCTAAATTTAATTGACCAGCAAAAATCTGGCCATTTTTAAATTTTTTGCGACTATTTTCTAGTAATAGGCCTCGAAATATATCTGGCCCCAAGTAACTACGTTCCTAACACGCAACATCGGCTATCCTATTTTATACTTCTAAAGAACTCGGCACAAATTGGAGTTTGGAATAATATGTACCCAAGTAAGATGTTCATTGTCATTCAAATTAAAAAAAAAAATCAAAAACTGATATGATCAAAATCCAACTTAAAATTCATCAGGTTTAAACGTATCAGTAATGGAAAGGGTTTAGCGTTCAACTTTCTAAACCATTTATGGCATTTTATAATAAAATTATAAACAAGACTTCTAAAATGAAAACAAACAAAAAAAAAAACAAAGAGAACGAAAGAATTTTTTTTTAATACGTTGAATTAGATCCTTACACTATTGACATAATTAGATATACGCTTCCTTTAAATTACCAGCTATGTCCATTTATAAGTAGCTCATTATAAAAATTGGCCAATTGATAAAATATTACTAATATTAGCCAAATTAGCCAATTAGTTATTTGTAGCAAAAAAATATCAAAGTTTTACTTTATTTTGAGTGGGTGTTATTAGAATAGATTGGGCACAACTTAAAGAGCTTGAATCTCAGTTTTGGGATGATTTGGTGAAGTTTTGGGGTGGTTTGAATTGAAAATTCGAAGTAAAAGCTGAACATGAAAAAAAATGATATGTGTATCATACAGTGTATCATTTGTGTATCACATATGTATCATATTTGTATCAATTGTGTATCACATGTATATCCATGTATACATGTGTATGAGATACATGCGTGATACATGTTTGATACATGAGTCACAGAAGAATTTTTTGAACTCGATTTAATTACGAATTTTGATACAAAACCAGTCCAAATCACCTCCAACCTTCCTCAAATTTTGTATATTGGCTTATCTATATATTTTCAATGAAATTCAACTATACCCATTGAAAAAGTTTCCTTTTTGTTTAGATTTTTGGAATATTGTATAGATTTTAATTTTTCATCACCTTATTTGCTATCCCGTCCATAAAATTTCCTTTCCGTCTTATATCTAATGTTGCTAATAACGCATAAAAATTTGGAAGGTAATTTTTGCATGTGATTCTTTGAGAGAAAGAACCATACTATTTGATTTTTCAATTTTTGTTGGCTAGTTTTGGTAAGCCTATGATTAATGGCTAGAGGTTGGTAAGTTGAGATTTGTTTGGGGCATTTGTGTAAGTTTCCCTAATTTAAATTCCACCTTAAATTTCCTACCTCATTCCACGAAAAAAAAACAAAAACAAAAAGAACAAAATCAAAAGCAAACAATACTAATACTCAAACATCCTTTAATTTCAAAATGCTAAACACTAAAAAAAAAAAAAAAAAAAAAACTAAATTACCATGCATCAATTATTGCTTCCTTTAACAGAAAATTCACTTATCTTCTATGAATAAAGCCTCTGTTATTAGAGATAAGAATCATCCACATACAAAAGAAAGAGAACATTGTACGATACGTAGAACGAAAAATTTAAAATGAAGACTATCAACAATAAAGTTAAAATATTTCAAACAAAACTCGCATATGAAATATTGTTACGAAAGTCTAGTCTACTTTTTAAAAGAAAAGAAGGGATAGAAAATGAATTATCAAATACATAAAAAGAAAAAGAAGAAGATCTACGTGGAAAATTAACAATCGGCCTAATCATGAGCATAGAGAATCGTCACAGATGGAAAATAAAACAAAAGGACGGAAGATAAATATTAATCTTTTGCCAGTAAAGTTTTTCAATATATGCTGAGAAGAAAAGAAAATCCAACAAATATAATGATATTCAACGCCAAACTTGAGAAATGATGACAAAGCACGAACAAAAAGAAATTCAACTTGAACCTTAGCGTTCAGAACTCGAATAGAGAATCTCCATTTACTCCATTTCAAGCATGATTTTCAAATTTTTGTTCGTAGAAGAAAAGATCGGAATAAAGTAGAACGGAAGGAACTCCAAATATTAATATATTTTTCTTCACTTTACTCTATCTCTCCGACTCCAAAACCAAAGAAAACAAATATGTGCTTTCTTCTTCTCACTGCCTTTTTTTTTCCGATCCCCTTTACTACATGTGATATTGTTTTATATCTATTGAGTGTGTGCAAAATGGAGATGTGGGGAAAAGGGACGTGAGGGAGTGGGAAGTTTGGGAGGTTAGATCTAGTTTATAATATAGGATTTAACTTTTATTTGTTTGTCCTTTTTTTTTTTTTCGTTAGTTTTAGTTTTTTTTTTTTTAAAACCTTTATCTAACCCATTTTATTAAATAAAAAGAAAGTACAATATATATATATATATATTCACACTAACCAACTTGTTTTTAGACTTGAAAAAACTATACAAGTAAGAGAACCCAATAATTATACTATAGTTTAAATTATATTAAGAAAAATACTACTATAACTTACATTTAAAATTAGAAGAAACCAAATTTATATGTATAAAAATTTTCTTTTATTTAAACATAAGAACAACTATTATACTCTAAGAATGTGAATATTTTTGTATTTTTTTAAAAAGAAATAAAACATATTAAGCGTAAGTAAAAATTTAAAATATTAAGATTAGACCTAAAAGAAATATTTATACTAAATAGTATAATATTTGGGTGTGGTAAAAAATTAATTTTCACACTTCCCACGAGGCCCTTTGCGGTCCTTTGGGTTTAGCCTGGATTAGGCTGATAAACTCGGGTCGTCGGGACCCTTACTTCGGGTTAAAGGAGAGTAATGTTTTAAGCCTTGAGGCCGTGATTCATTATTTAGACTTCGCGGTAATCTTCGGTGAAATTTGCTCGGAGGTCCAAGGATAGGGACTGCCTTGAAACTTTCGAGTGCAGTCCTCGAGTGGGGGTTCGTTCAAACTCGGACCACCTAGGAACTTGCTGTGAACTTAGCGTAGATAGCCTTAAGGTGCTGTCAATAGATCCTGGAAGGGGGTTTGTCTGAACGTAGATGTTACCCCGGGGCCAAGCCCATACGGGTGGAGTTTAAGTGCTTATTTCCTTGGGGCCTAACTCCTTTTAGACGAAAGTCCCCGAGGTCGGGTACCACCTCGAGTCTTGTAATGATGTCATTGGCTTCCTGAACCCTAGCCTTTTTCTGATGGAGGTCCTCGATGTCGGGTACCAACTTGAGACTAGCGATGATGCCTTTGGCCTTTTAGGCAGGAGAACTTCTTTTTGATGGAGGTCCTCGAGGTCGGGTACCACCTCGGGACCGATGATGATTCTGTTGGCCTTTTAGGCAGGCAAACTTTACCTCTTTTTGATGGAGGTCCTCAAGGTCGGGTACCACCTCGGGGCCGATAATGATGTCGTTGGCCTTTTAGGCAGGCAAACTTTACTTTTTTTTTGTGGAGGTCCACGAGGTCGAATACCACCTCGAGACTGGCGATGATGTCGTTGGCCTTTTAGGCAGGTGAACTTTACTTCTTTTTTATGGAGGTCCTCGAGGTTGAGTACCACCTCGGGACCGGTGATGATGCCATTAGCCTTTTAGGCTGGCGAACTTTACTTCGTTTTGATGGAGGTCCTCGAGGCCGGGTACCACCTCGGGACTTCTTTTATACCTAAAAGAAATATTTACACTAAATAGTATAAAATTTGGGTGTGGTAAAAAATTAGTTGTTCATACTTCCCACGAGGCCCTCTGCTGTGACGACCCAGGCCGTCGTCTCATGTGTTGTTGCTCCATTTCTCCCATTTTATGCTACTTCATGTTTCGTTATCGGTATGTTGTGTGTTAGAGTTGATTTGGATTGGTTTTGATAAGAAATGAGACACTTAGTCTCTTTAAGGAAAGCTTAAGTTGGAAAAGTCAACCGAATATTGACTATTGAGTTAGAGGGATCGGATGTGATTTCTTGTGATTCGGTTAGCTCCGGGAGGTGAATTGTGACTCAGGAGCGCGATCGGAATTGATTTTGGAGGCCCGGTATAAAATTAGGCTTGAATTGGCAAAGTTAGTATTTTGGCGAATTCCGGTTGATGGGTGAGATTTTGATCCGTCGGTCGGAATGGAATTCTTAGAGTTGTTGTAGCTTCGTTGGGTGATTTTGGATATGTGTGCAAATTTTCAGGTCATTCGGACATCGTTTGGTTGGGTTTTCGATCGAATGCGCATTTCGAAAGTTTTGAAGAAACTTAGGCTTGAATCCGATGTGAATTGATGGTTTTAGCGTTGTTTTATGTGTTTTGATGATTGGAACAAGTTCGTATGATGTTTTGGGATATGTTGGTGCTTTTGGTTGAGGTCCCGGGAGCCTCGAGGTGATTCCGGATGGCCAACGAGAAGAAAATTGGACTTGTGGGTTGCTGAAGGTTGCTGATATCTGGTGTTTTCGCACCTATGGTTTTGGGACCGCATGTGCGGTATCGCAGAAGCGGATGGGCAGGCGCAAAAGCGGAATTCGAGTTCAGGGCTGGTTCCGCATAAGCAGAAGCCCTGACCGCAGGAGCGCTATCGCGGGTGCGAGTTTTGGACGCAGAAGCGGTCATGCCCCTTAAGTGAAAGTCCGCAGAAGCGGAAAGATACCGCAAGAGCGGTGACCGCAGAAGCGGTTGCGTGGCCGCAGAGGAGAAAGTTGTTGTGGACAGAAGGGTTTTAAATGTCATAATTCATCCGCGAGCAAGGGGTAGTTTCCACCATTTTTGAACGACTTGGAGAGCTTTGGGCGAGAATTTTTTAGGGTGTTGACTAAGAATCGATTGGAGGTAAGTTACTTGGCCTAATTATTCAAGATTATGTTAGATTTAACATGGTAATTGGTTGAAATTCATTAAAAAGGGGTAAAGCTAGGGCTTGAATTTTGATATTTCAAATTGGGATTTGATAGGTCATTTGAGCTCGGATTTGGGAGTTCTTGGTATGTATGGACTCGTGGCGAGACGAGGAATCAGGTAATGTGAGTTTTGTATTTTTTCGAGAAGAGGGCCTGGGGCTCGGATTTTGCTAGTTTCGAGATTTTTGCTTTTTCTGGATCGTTTTCGATTGGGTATTGTTCCCGTAGCATATTGTGATGTATTCGCTCTGATTTTGGTTAGATTCGACGTGCGAGGAGGCCGGATTGAGGGTCAAAGGCATCGCGAGCTTGAGTTTTCGCCTGTTCGAGGTGAGTAATACTTGTAAATGATATCCTGAGGGTTGAAACCCCGGATTTGCACATCATAGTGCTGTATTAAGGTGACTTGCGCGCCGGATAACGGGCGTGGGGTAGAGCACCGTTGGGGATTGTGACTTGTTCCGTCCCGCTTAATGAAATAACTACCTAATTGATTAAAGCTAGTTGACATCCTTATAAAAATGCATTAATTGTCGTAATTGGGCCACGTGCCAACTGATTGAATCCTTTAGGGATTATTATCACGGTTTTCATGATACTTGGCATGTTAAATGATTTTAGTCCTGAGTTAAACACTGTTTTGAAATGTCCAGACATACTTCTAAGGTTTTTAAACTTAAACTACATTTTCTGATGTTTGGAGCTGAGAACTATTACTTGACATCGCCCTAGTGGCTCATATGCATGTTCTGGACTGAGGATGGATCGGGCTGCATGCCGCAGCGGTGTGATATTGATATTGCGCTTGGGATGTAGAAGCCCCTCCGGAGTCTGAACCCCCACAGTGAGCGCAGGTACCCAAATGGATTGGGCTGCGTGTCGCAGCGGTCATGTGCATTGCATTGCATTCATGCATTTGTTCCTGTTTGTACTACGTGGCATGACATTCAACACTCTTATATTATTGGCATCCATGATATTTCTTGCACTGTTACCAGATACCTTGGTGTTATTTATTAATGGAGTGCTGTACCGGAGGGGCTAACTTATGTGCGGACTTGCACTATCCGATTATGCATTCATTTGCTTGACTGTTGGGTAAAGGATATTTTCAAAGGAGGTTTTAACTGGGCCAGATATTTTCTAAAGGATTTTAACGGATTTACTATTTTCTCAAAGGGTTGTGTTGTCCCATATTGCATGATGTTTTACGTGATTTCTTACCGCTCAGTTAATATTTACTCTTATTACTCATTGAGTTGGAGTACTCACTTTACTCCCTGCACCTCACGTTCAGTTGCAGGTATTGTTCACCCGGTAGCGGGTTTTGAGCTGATTGAAGGTATCACTATTGTAGCGGAGTAAGGTGACCGCCAGCGTCCGCGGTACCTAATTTTCCCTTCTTTGATTTTAAATTTGATCCATGTAAATTAAAGACTCGGTAGTTGTGTTCAGGCTTCTTTAGATGCTCGTGACTTGTGACACCCCGGTCGGACAGTGTTGGGTGGTAAATATCAGTCATTAATTCCATTAAGTCGTATTATTCATTTATTTATGTTTGTTAACTATTAAAAAGGGGCATTGTTGTTCTGTTGACTGGCCTTGTCTTCACGAGACGCGCCATCACGACCGGGTTTGGGAATTGGGTCGTGACATCTGAGGTCCTTTGGGTCGAGCCTGGATTGGGGTGATAAACTCGGGTCATCGGGACCTTTACTTCGGGGTGACGGAGAGTAATGTTTTGAGCCTTAAGGCTTTGATTCATCATTTAGACTTCGCGGTAATCTTCGGGGAAATTTGCTCGGAGGTCCGAGGATAGGGACTACCTTGAAGCTTTCGAGATCAGTCCTCGCGTGGGGGTTCGTTCAAACTCGGACCACCTGGGAACTTGCTTTGAACTTAGCGTACGTAGCCTTAAGGTGCTGTTGATAGATCCTGGAAGGGGGTTTGTCTGAACTTAGATGGTACCCCGGGGCCAAGCCCATACGGGTGGAGTTTAAGTGCTTATTTCCTTAGAGCCTAACTCTTTTTAGACGAAAGTCCCCGAGGTCGGGTACCACCTCGAGTCTTGTAATGATATCATTGGCTTCCTGAACCCTAGCCTTTTTCTGATGGAGGTCCTCGAGGTCGGGTGCCACCTCAGGACTAGCGACGATGTCGTTGGCCTTTTAGGTATGCAAACATCTTTTTGATGAAGGTCCTCGAGGTTGGGTACCACCTCGGGACTGGCAATGATGTCATTGGACTTTTAGGTAGGCAAACTTCTTTTTGATGGAGGTCCTCGAGGTTGGGTACAACCTCGAGACCGGTGATGATGCCGTTATCCTTTTAGGCAGGAAAAGTTTACTTCTTTTTAATGGAGGTCCTCGAGATCGGGTACCACCTCGAGACCGGTGATGATGTCGTTGGCCCTTTAGGCAGGCGAACTTTACTTTTTTTTTATAGAGGTCCTCGAGGTCGAGTATCACCTCGGGACTGTTGATGATGTCGTTGGCCTTTTAGGCAGGCAAACTTTACTTCTTTTTTATGGAGGTCCTCGAGGTCGAGTACCACTCGGGACCTGTGATGATGCTGTTAGCCTTTTAGGCTTGAATTTTTTCTCAGTCATCTCATTAGGCTGTACCGGCCTTTTCGCCATCGAGGTCTGATAACCTTGCGATGTTGATCGACCAAGCCCTTCATTATTGACGATGAGGAAGATGGAGACCGGGAGTGGACGAGTCTCTTCGTTCGAGTTCGGACCGCTGACGTTATCCCCGTGGAGCTTTTCCATTCCCTGTGGAATAGAACCATATGCGTAAGTGGTGCATTCCGTGCCTTCTCAATTTTGTCTATGGCGAAAGTTGGTTTCGTAACCGTGCCTTCTTTTCTTTTTCTATAGCATTTTTATGGGTGCCGGGTGCCTTTCCTGATCTGCCGGATTGGGTGCGGAAGTTGGCGACCCACTCGACCTGCAATTAAGGCAAGTGGCGAGCTTTGTCCCCGGGCAGATGGGAAGTAAAACATCATGGTGCGTGTTGTGCTATTTTTTCCTTTCCCTTTCTTCATTTGGAGAGGCATTTTCCCTTTATGCGTATTAATCTTGTTGTTGTAGGCATTGGAGAGCCTTTCGAGGCGAGGTCGCACTCCTCTAGAAAGGGGGAATGGTTTCCATCTTCTGGGCTATAGAACGACAACAAGAAGCTAGAGACGCTTTTACAGGGCGATGATGCTCAAAGCAAGGTGAAACGGGATTGGGACTTCAGAGCGGAAGCATCATACGAGCCTGCTGCGTCCGTGGTTCCTGGTTTTGGAAAGAGGGTTTCTTCATTGCTGTCGCCTTCTTTTTCCGTCGACAGTACTTCGAGAGATACTAGAAACTCGGGTCGCATACACTGAGCGATCGTGCCTTGACCGGAGTCGATCCTTTCAGAGCTGGGGGAACTAGGTTGACATATGTGCACTCGAACTTCGAGGAAGCCCATCGGCTTCACCTCGTGGTGAGTTTCGGCACAGGCCTTTCGAGCTTCGTGCCTTCCCTTCCTTATTGGGTTTTATTTTGCAAGCCTTCAACAAGCATAAGTCTAGGCTGCTTCATTGTGAAACCAGGTTACAGAAAGCTCTGGATGAGGGGAGATCCCTTAGGCTCCTTTGTGGTGAAAAGGAAGTCGAGTTGGTGCACTTGCGGTATGAGGTGAGCCGGAGCTTGAATGTGGCCTTATGGGCGTAGACTAAGGTGAGTTGCATTCTAGGTCACGATCCACAGTCAGCAGAGTCTCTTTCAGAGTTATTTTTATCTTTCCTATCTAATTTGTATTCCAGATAGATGTTGTATTTTATTTTATCTTCCTAGTTGATGCTCATGCACTTGTGACACCGGGTTTTGGGGTGATTATTGGTTGTTCAATATTGAAATGGTTAAATTATTATTATTCACCCTGTAAATTCTATCTTTTACTATTGATTGAAGAAAATTATGATTTCCAAAATACTAAACAAGAACCAAATTAAGTTTTCTTGTTGGCTTGCCTGACCGTGGTGTTCGGCACCATCACGATCTTTAATGGATTTTGGGTTGTGAAATTCATATTCCAATTTTTTAAATTAAAGAGAAAAATTCCATCTTTAGAATCAGTACCGATGCATATATAGTAGCTTTAGGCAGAGAAAATCAGAAAAATACTCATTGTCTATATGAATTGCTTTGTTTTTCAATCTCCCTATTTTCGCAACGTTCTTGATGCTGGAGCATTTGACTTAGGATTTATAAGTCAGTGAATTTAAACTAATAGTACTAAATTCTATTTTGTGATAATAATGGATAGGAAATTAATTTAATTATAATTTAATTCATTGTACAAAAAGCAGATTATTGAAACAAATGTCTCTCTCGTATTATACTACTACTATTAAGTTGATTCCGCTGAGTTCCGCTTTATACATTTGTTTCTTTTAAGCACACTCCTACAGGCAGAATGGCAAATGTTTCATATTTTTTGTTAGCATATTTTCCTTTTTTTTCACACTTTATGTGCAAATCCCAGATAGAATTTATTTGATTTTCCCCCAAGAATAATTCCATTCGTCTCCTTACAAATTTTCGTTTTCTTGTCATTTTTCTCATTGGTGGTACGGCAAGCAAGTCGGGTCATCTTAAAATTTTGAATTACTTTTGCCTTCTGATTAATTGTAATTTCTTGACCACTGGACTCTTTCTGAAATTGGTGATACCAAATTGGTATCAAGTTGAGTCAATGGAACAGTGATTCGAAAATAAGAGAAGAAGAAGAAGATCAGAAGAAGGAAGATTAGATTTGTATTATGATAATTGCATAAGGTCTCTATTACAATCACTCCTACTTATACTAATTGACAATTGAAAGGAATTTAAAAATAACAAATGCATAAATTGTGACTCTCTTAACTAACTTTCCCGCCAAACTAAAAAGTGAAACAACAGGCCTAGCTGCCGTTTGAATTTGTCTAGTCAGCTGCCTAATCAGCTATCCACGTCACTTGCAATTAATATTTGTGTATCAATACTCCCTCGATGAGCAACAAAATTGTCCTCAAGGGTGAATGACGGAAACCTGGTATCACAATCCAAAATCCAACTAGTCGTGATGACACCTAACCCAGCCCGCTAGGTAAGCCAATTAACAACTATCTAATTTAATGACATAAATAAATGATAAAATAACTGAATCTTAATTCATTTTTCAAGAAATAGTAGTACAAATCATGAGCTTCTAAGATAAGAATTTACGAAGCCAGTATGAAATGAATATATCATCAGTTCGAAATGTGCATAAACAGATTTTTATAAGTCTAAGACTACCATGAAGGAGAGGCAGCTACAACTGAAACGCAGGTACATCTTCAATCCCAGCTCACGTCGATCACAGCAACATCAGCAGCCAACATCTGCACCCAAGGTGTAGAAGTGTAGTATGAGTACAACCGACCCCATGCACTCAATAAGTAACAAATCTAACCTTAGATTGAAAGAAGTGGCGAGCTGGAACAAAGGTGGAGTCCAACACCAATAGCCAATAATGGTTCATAACAACATAATACAAGTAATAAAAGAAGTAATTCAGAGATATAAATGCTCATCGCGTTCACAGCTCCAGAAAATAGGCATGTTTTTAATGGATATTAGTGAAACCCAAATCTTATACCGAAATTGCCAATAATATAAGTAAGTTTGAAAAATGAAAAATTTCCCAAAAAGCTTTCGACATGTAGATGTTTCATTTTCAGATGGCATGAGGAAAATACATCTCTATGCCTATGTGTCAATATGTATGAGAAGTCATGAATGACGTGATACCGGACAACATAAGGAAAATGCATCTCTATGCATGTATGTAATGTGTACATGTGAATGCAATGTATCTCAGAGATGAAATCATGTACTCACACTCTCAGAGTACTCAATCTCTCTGTCTCACACTTTCCACTCATCATGCTCAATTACTTAAAACACTAAATCACTAGGTACTGTATAAGGCCAATCCAGCCCGGGGAAGATCCATCCCCAAATATAAATCAACTGTTAGCAACTGCGCTCACTAGGGGTGTACAGACTTCGGAGGGGCTCCTTCAGCCCAAGCGCTATAATCTGCACGGATAACTCATGTGCTATAGTATTAATATCCTCACAATCAGGCCCCCGGCCTCACTTAGTCATCAATCTCTCTAATCTCACGGGCTCTCAACGTCATGAAAAATCAGACTAACAATAACGATGTGATGTATCAATAAATGGTAACAGAGGCTAAGATATGATATGCATATGAATCCGTATGACTGAGTATGTAATGTAATGAAAGAAGATAAATCAACAGCATAAATAACCTCAGTGGGTCCCAACAAGATAAACATGTAGCCTAAACGTGGTTTCTAACATGGATTACATCTCAATAGCTCAAGTACGTAGAAATTTTATGGTTACAGGTAAGATCAGGTAACTACACAGTACCACAAAAAAAAAATTTGAGTCATAATTCATATGGTGCACGCCCACACACCCATCAACTAGCATGTGCGTTACCTCAACACCAATCACATAACACATAATTTGGGGTTTCATACCCTCATCATCAAGTTTAGAATTATTACTTACCTCGAACAAGCTAAATCCAATATCAAACAAGCCAAACGATGCTCCAAAAATGCCATCACGTACATACCGACCTCCGAATGACTCAAAAATAGCCAAAAGAAACTAAAATACATTAAATAATGCCAAAGGGAACAACCCAATCAATAAAGGTCGAATCTTCAATCAAAAGTCCAAAATTAAAAAAAAATCAAAACCCGGGCACGTGCTTCAAAACCAGACAAAACTCATAAAATTCGAACAATCCATTCGATTACGAGTCCAACCATACTAGTTTCACTCAAATCCGACACTGATTCAATGTTCAAAACTCAAAAATATTATAAAACTTTAGGCTGAAACCCCGAATTTCTATTTTGGAACCATCAATCAAATGTCGAAAATGAAGATAAATTCATGATGTAAAATAAAAAAATGAGTAGAGAATACTTACTCCAATCCACATTATGCAAATTGCTTCAATGATCGCCTCAACCCAAGCTCCATAGCTCCAAAAATACCAAAATGGTTGAAACCCCTATAATGAGATTTAATAGAATCTGCCCAACTATTACAATTCGCGAACGCGGACAATTCCATGCGTTGGCATAGAACAAATGCTCACTAGCTGAAATTAGTCTTTCGTGAACGAAGAACCATAGACACAAACACGATGAATAAAAATCCTAGAGCTACGCGATCGCATACCACAATTCGCAATCGCAAAGAACAAACGCCTGACATCCTTAGGCCTTCCTTCCTATTACACGAACGCATCACCAAGCTCGCGAATGCACTGAACAAATGCCTCAACCTCCGCAAACGCGACTCTTGACTCGCGAACGCGATGAATAATCCTCCCGAGCCATCCAACAAATCTACACGATTACGCGATCGCAATTAAAGAAACCATAAGCCTAGAATTCTGCAGAACCAGTAATGCAAATATGAAGGACGATGGTCCGAAATCAATCCGAAACACGCCTGAGCCCCTTGCGATCCCATCCGAACATCCAACAAGTTTCATCACATAATATGGACCTACTCGAGGCCTCAAATCACACATAACAACATCGGAATAACGAATCACACCTCAATTCGAACTTGATGAACTTTGAGCTTTTCAACTTTCAAAACTCGTGCCAAAATATAGCAAATCAATTCGGAATGAACCCAAATTTTGCACACAAGTCCCAAATAACATAAAGAAGCTATTCCAATTCCCGGAACCAAAATCTAAATCTAATATCCACAAAGTCAACTTCTGATCAAACTTATGAATTTACCAAAACTTCAAATTTTCAACTTTTGCCAATTAGTGACGAATCCTTCTAGGAACGTCCTAATGCAAATCCGAGGATACGCTTGAGTCCAAAATTATCATTTGGACCTAACAGAATCGTCAAAACTCTAATCCAAGGTCAAATATTAAAAAGTCAAACTTGGTCAACTCTTCCAATTTAAAGTTTCCTAGTTGAGAATCATTCTTCCAAATTAATCCCGAATAATTAAAAAACCAAAATTGTCGATTCACACAAGTCATAATATGTTATATAGAGCTACTTATACCGTAAAATATCGAGCGAATTATAAATTCTCAAAATAACAGGTCGGATCGTTACACTTGGTCTTCAAAGCAGCAACGACATCCCATGTTGCATATGAACTGTCCAAATCCTTCCACTTGACCGAGCATTGAGCAACAGGCTTGTTGCCCTTTTTGCTGAGTCTTTTGGCAAGTATAGCTTTGGATAATGGACATAAGCAGAGGCGGACCTACATGTATGGTAGAGGGGTCACGGGACCCCGTAAACATTAGGAAATTTTTTGTATATATACGTATTATATGTATATATATACCTTGAGAAATGGGTTTATATTTAATTAGGCACCCTCAAGCACAAAAGCCAGTTGGGGCACTGGTCAAATGTGCAACTTAACTTTGCTAACGTGCGGAATGTCCTAGGTTCGAATCTGGACTCTCTCACCTTTGTTAAATAATTTTCCTTTTTAGCTTAGGATTCAACCCCCTCCCCCAAACCTCCTTTTTTTCTTTTAATTGTTTTTTCAAATGTTTTTTGTTTTTATTAAACCACAAGCTTAAAAGCTCTAAAGCACTTATCTTTTTCCTTTTCCCAAACTCCATACCCAACTTCGACTCCTAACTCACTTATATATGCCAGTTATCACCGAAAGTTTGTCGGCATCCGGTGGTACCCAACAACTATTGGTAAAGTTCTCCTTAATAGTGCCCCCGTCATCTTCAAATCCTGGGTCCGCCTCTGGACATAAGGGATTGGAAAAATTAATGACAAAGGGTGAATGATTTTAGAAGGAAGGTCATAGCATAATTTATGTTGGGAATATGGAAGGTGGGTGCATTTGGACTTCAGGAAGTAAGAGTAGTTTGTAGGCAATGGAGCCAGCTCTTTCCACAATTGGATAGAGGCCAAAATATCTGGAAGTAAGCTCGTGGTATGGAGAAGTGGACAAGGTGGATTGCCTGTAGAATTGTAGTTTAACAAAAATCCAATCACCAACAGCAAATTGTTTATTAGTAATGTGAGCACTGGCCTGGCTTTGCATCCTCTGTTGTGCTCTAGCCAAATGAAACTTTGCTAGCTGTAATTTAAATTCCCTGAGCAAGGCAACTTCTTCAATAGAATCTAAGGAGGAATCACCAGAAAGATAAGGCATATGCAATGGAGGAGGATAGCCATGTAGCAACTCAAAAGGGAAAGTTTGAATGGCAGAGTGAGTGTCAGAATTATGCCATCATTCTGCTAATGGTAGGAAAGATGACCAATCAGAGGGAGTGTCAGCACAGAAACATCTTAGATAGGTCTCCAAACATCAATTGAGGACCTCCGTTTACCCATCAATTTGAGGATGATAAGCAGTGGAAGTCTGCAATTAATACCATGAACTGACATGAATTCTTGCCAAAAAGAGCTGATGAAAATGGGATCCCTATCATTGGTGATTGTGGCAGGAAATCCATGAAGCTTATAGATATAATCCAAGAATATAGTGACCAATGATTGTGCAGAGTAAGGATGACTTAGGGAAATGAAATGACCATATTTAGTTAGTCGATCCACAATGACCCAAATAACAGTTTTGCCCTTGGACTTGGGTTATCCTTCAATGAAATCCATGTAATATTGGTCCAAGGTAGGGAAGGAATAGGAAAAGGTTGCAAAAGGCCAGGATAAGCACTGGTATCATACTTGTTCCTTTGGCAGACTCAACATTTATAGACAAAATCAAGGATATCATGTATAATCCCTTTCCAATAAAAGTAGGCTAGGACCTTTCTGGTGGTAGCATGAATGCCTGAATGTCCTCCAGCTGGTGTAGAGTGCCATAAGGTCAAGATCTTGGTCCTCTGAGTTGCCTGCCCTTTCTCCTGAGTTGGTTATGAAGCCAAGTGTAATGTTTTTGAGGTGTAGTCTGCAAGGTACTGATGAGATCTTGCAGTTCAGGATCAGTGTTCCAGCTTCCTTCAATTTCCTTCCATAAATCTTTATGTACTGCAAATTTCATCAAGGTCATGAGCTCACCACCTGGGACCCTAGATAGTGAATCACCTGCCACATTTCTTTGCCCTTTTTATACTGGATTTCAAAGTAAAATAGTAGAAGTTATTCAAGCCATCTGATTTGAGAATCGGTATGTAGCTTCTGGTCCAGGATATACTTAAAAGCTTCCTTATCAGTCCTTATAATAAAATGTTTCCCTAGGAGATAATGTGACCACTTAGTCACTGGAAAGACTAAGGCCAACAACTCTTTTTCATAAACTAAGAGAATGATGTGCCTAGGAGCAAGTCCTTTACTGATAAACGCAATTGGATGATCATTATGCATAAGGACTGCTCCAATACCTGTACCACTTGCATCTGTCTCTATTACAAATAGAATGCCATAGTCAGGTAAAGCCAAGACAGGGGCTGAATTGAGAGCAATCTTCAGTTCCTTGAAAGCATGTTCTACAGCTTAAGACCAACGAAAATCATCCGTTTTGAGCAACTCAGTTAAAGGTCTACTGATGAGTCCATACCCTTTAATAAACTTCTTGTAGTAGCCAGCCAACCCAAGGAAGCCTCTCAATTGTGTAACACTGGTAAGAGTAGGCCATTGCTGCACTGCACCAATCTTTTTAGGATCAGCGGAAACATTTTCAATAAAGATGAAATGACCTAAGTATTCCACCCAAGAAACTCCAAAAGCACACTTGGATTGTTTGGCCAAAAAGCTATGTTGCACCATGGTATCAAAGACCTCTTGGAGTGCATAACATAATTTTGCAAGTTGCATTATATATGAGAATATCATCAAAGAACACTCGGACAAATTTCCTTAAGAAATGCTGAAACGAGTGATTCATTAAGCGCTAGAAGGTAGAAGGATAATTGGTTAGCCAAAAGACATTACCAAGTATTCCTAGTGGACCATGTGAGTTTTGAAAGCTGCTTTTGAAATGTCCTCCTTCACCATTCTAATATGGTGATAGCCAGATCTCAAGTATATTTTAGAGAAATTGTTGCACCTGCCAATTCATCTAGTAAGTCATCTATGATTGGTATATGAGATTTTTCTTTGATAGTACACTGATTCAATTTCTTGTAGTCTACTCATAGCCTCGAAGACCTATCGCTTTTGCCCACAAGGACCACAAGGGAAGAAAATGAATTATTGTTGTATTGAATGATCCCTTGTTGTAATATTTCTTGAACAAGCTTTTCTATAATGTCTTTCATCATGGCTGAATACCTATATGGCCTAATGTTAACAGATTTATTTCCTAGTTGCAAGGGTATCTAATGATCAAATGGGCCCCTGACACGAGGTGATGAAGTAGGCTTAGCAAAGATCTAAGAGTACCTTCTAAGTAGATGCTCGAGAGGAGCTGGAATATTATGCTCATACGCCAAATGAAGAGTATTAAATTGACTGTTGTTTGGAACACATGTAACATGAAGAGTTGGACTCCTCACCTTTCAGTTTACCTATTCCTTTAGAACTGAGCACCTTACATTCATCAGTGACACCTTTCAATAAATGGAACTTGCCTTGGTAGTTGAATGCCACAGTGAGTCAAAATAGTCCATAATGACAGGCCCCAAGGTCTTATCCATAAAGCACCCAATACCAAGTCATACTTACTTAGTAGAAACACAATCAAATCAGAATTGAAGGCAGTACCCTGCAGAATCCATTCAAAGTTCCTCACCAATCCTGAAGTAGCTTCCAAAGTATTATTTCCCAAACTCACATATCCCACCTTAGTAGGGTGAACTACTCAACCTAATCTCTTAGCAGTCTCTTCATCAATGAAGTTGTGGATGCTTCCACCATCCAATAAAATCTGAATTGGCCGCCTATCACTGTATCCAGTCACATGAATGGTCTGAGCACCCTGCAGCCCATTAAGAGATCACAATGAAATCATAGGAATGTCACCATCAGAGTTGGACGATTCTTCTTTAGGTGAATCATACACAGATTTAGACAAGTATTCCTCCACTAGTTCTTCCTCAGGGAATTCCAAATCCATAACAAATATTTGCTTGGGAAGATAACATTTATGACCTATGTTGTGCGGACTCTCCAAAATGTAGCCGCACTCGTGTCGGATCCTTCAAAAATGCTCTACTTTTGGAGGATCCGACACGTATCCTGCCACATTTTCGGAGAGTCCGAGCAACATAGTTTATGACATGGAGTATACTTTTCGTCACAAAAATAGAAAAGACCTTTAGCTCTCCTAGCTTGTATCTTAGCAGGAGATATCGTTCTCCTAGTTCGAGGAATGTTGGTAGTGTTTGGTGCTAGTAAGGCTAGTTTGGGCATAGAAGCTGAAATAAGGTAGCTAGATTGATGTGGAGACGGTTCATAGGTTGGTTTCCTCACAGGCGAAGGAGAGCCAGCTGAGGGATAGTGTTTGTGAGCTCTGGCATTAGCTGCTAAGGTTGCCTCTGCCAACCAAGCTAACCTATAGGTTTTAGTGAGTGTTTGAGGTTCATGCATCTTTACAGGGTTCACCAATTCTTCCTTTAAACCTCCTAGAAAGCAGGAGATAGCTTGACCGATAGATAGATCACATTGAGCAAGCAAACGTGCAAAAACAAATTAGAATTCCCTAACATATTTAGTTTGTCTTAATGTTTCAGTTCTAACATCGGATCTGCAAATTCCCCACTGCATTTTTCCTCCAAAGCAGCCAAATATTCTTCCCAATTAGGTGTAATTACTGAGTCTCTACATTTGAGATACGATTAGTGCCAAACTAATGCCTCATCATCCAAATTCATTACAACCAAGTCAACCTTTAAGTTATTAGATGTATTATAAACAGTGAAGTATTGTTCAGCTCTATACAACCATGTTATTAGATTTTTCCCATTGAATCGAGGAAACAACAGATTATGCCCACGACCATTGAAATTAATGCAGTAAGGGTTAGGACCTAAGATACCTTGTCTCATTTGAGCTTCCGAATCTCTGTTATTGGAAGTTGATGCACTCTCTCGAGACTGTTGATATAACTACACTCCATCAATGGAGCTTCTGAGTGTGATGACCATCTGAATCATCTCTGTGTGCCTGCACTCTATATCATCCCTTAAATCCTATGTTTTTTGTTCAATTATAGCTCGCAAATCCACATGTTGTGCTGCCAGGTCTTCATATTGTTCTTGTAAATCAGGAATTGGATTCTCATGACAACATCTACTGCTTTGCGAGGAAAGCAAGATCTGATACCAAATTGGTATCAAGTTGAGACAATGGAACAGTGATTCGAAAATAAGAGAAGAAGAAGGAAGATTAGATTTGTATTATGATAATTGCATAAGGTCTCTATTACAATCACTCCTACTTATACTAATTGACAATTGAAAGGAATTCAAAAATAACAAATGCATAAAGTGTGACTCTCTTAACTAACTTTCCCGCCAAACTGAAATGTGAAAGAATAGGCCTAGCTGCCATTTGAATTTGTCTAGTCAGCTGCCTAACAACTATCCACGTCACTTACAGCTGATATTTGTGTATCAATTGGTCTCTTGTTTCTGTTTTTTTTTCTTTTCTTAATCAACCATAGGTGATGACGGCTCTCCTCAGCATGCATTTCCATACAATAGAAAGCTGATTTCTGATGCCTAGGTTAAGTATGCAATTTTTTTCCCGTGCCTATGTGGGTTAGCACATGATATATATCTTGTATACCTTAATGTATGTAAAAGTAAATAGAAGAACACAAAGCTCCAGACAACCAAAAATTCCACAGTTGAACATGGGAAATAAGCTGGGGGACCAGTTGTTATCGGACAAGCATATTACACCAATACAAATGTGAGCCTTCCTCTTGTTGAAGTTTGGCAAAATGCCAAAGTCCCACATCGGTGGGTTAAGTAGTTTGGGGGGATTTTCCCCCTATAAAAGAAGGCCTAATGTTTAGGATTTAAACACACCTCTCATTTGCCTTCTTATCTTCTTAAGGCATTTGTATCTTCTCTCTTTAGTATTATTTCACTTGTATTTT